>APFE031064256.1:0-22964 GCA_000404065.3 Pinus taeda
GCAAAGTGTAAACACCACACCTTAGAGGAAAAGGAGGCCAAACTTGCTTCTTTGAAGTCCTCAGAGTCTTGGTTGCTCTTACAGATGTAATATGATAGGCTAATTCTCTAGCCAATAGCTTGTTAGGTATGTACAAGGGAAGGACATGAGGCCTGGCAAGGCTGCCAAAAACTCTTATGTATGTGAATTTATCCTCTCCGAACCAGTTTCCTAGAGCGGTTAGGTCAATCTCTGCTTGTGAGGAAATTTTTGTAGCAAGCTTGTGAAAAATGGCATAGTAAATGGGCAACATAAAACCATTACAAAATTGATACAAGTGATATTTATAATGGGCTTTCCACAGCTTCTAGTGATAAATGTGGATCGACATGGGGTCTTGTGGAGTCCATCTCCACCCCAGCATAGGAAATTCAGAGTTGAAACAAAGAGTATCTAAAATGTAGGCACTATAATAAAACGGAGGAATAGACCTATCGGTGATGAGAGTTTTATTTCTAAACTCAAGAATAGCAGTGGCTAACTTATCAGATAATATATTTCCCCAATCCATTATCTCACTATTGACTGCTGCTTCCATTAAAGGAACCATTTCTATTGATAATTTTGAGGAATCATGTAATCCCCAAATCCTACACATCATCGCCCTAACGTAACAATAAGGAGAACATAATGAATCGACAGAGTACTTACCTGAGAATTCATGCTTGTGTCTTGCGGGGTTCTGTCTCCATTCCTGAATAGGTGCTCATTCAGTTTCATTTTCATCCCTGAACTTCTCCAGAAATGCTTTGTTTTACTTCTTCTGTGGTTCAGGAAAATGGTATATTTGTCTCAAATCATTAGATTGAAACGAACCGAAGACTCTCCCGTCGATTGTGCAGAATGTTCTATTTGTAACAGGGATTTCCTCAAGTGCCCACCTCACTACATCTGTATATGGAGGAATTTTCTCTCGAGCTGCTATTCAGTGTAAGTAGGAGTCGGCTAAATCCTTTAGGGTAGCCTCTGACTTTCTGGTTGAACCTGTTGTAGCTTGTACTGATACCGTTTCAGGCTCTTCAGCTTCAACTAGATTATAGATGCTTTGTCAGCTAGTGTTTCCGAGGCCAAGATAGGTATTGTCTGAAATCAATCCTTTTTTACTTGGTCCTGGATCAGCAGTAGATTGTCCTGTCACTGCGGGAGCTGAAGCTGCTGCAAATCTTTTGGATTTCTTCCCCATTTGGCTTAAATTTGTTTCTTCGGAGGAGCTCTGCGTAGGATAAATGAACGTAATACAAAGATTAGGTGGTGCGAGTCAAGTATGAAAGAGTTATATCAATCAATGAATAATGAAGGATTAACATAATACTGTCGCCGATACAGTCTCTGAGGATATTTCAGCATAACTGCTCCTTTAATTGGCCACTTAATCCTGTCAATCATTTAAATGCCCATCATATCTTTTATTCGTCGAATAATTCATTCAAACGTGGCTTTGATTTTTTGGTAGTTAATCACAAGTGAATCGCTATCGGGAATGGAAAGGCTTTTAATAATAATCTAACATAATATACTCAAGCCTTTTCAATCTTTTTTGAAATTCGTGCTTAGCTTTATCGCAATCAGAATCAGAGAAATGCTTGAGTAGTAGCATTTGTGTCATTGTAAAATCCCCAATCCCCGATGGCGATACAGCTTATTCGCATCGGGAGTTTTAAAAGGATGTCTTTAATGTGTGTATGATATACTCCCCGATCACTGATAGCGATATCACATCGGAGAAAAGTGAGAGGGCCTTTTGTTACACTCGCTTACCTTTTCCGATATCCGATAGTTATTCACTTGTCGGATCGGGGAATTGTTATGCATCCTTTGTTGTTGCGATATGCGATCTTGCGATCGCTTTATCGCAATAATAAAGAATTATATATTTATTTTAGAAGACCGATTTATGTTTATTCAAAAGGTTTATAGAGTATTGTTTCTTTCGGACCTTTTGAGGAATGATGAGTTGATACCAATTTTATTCATAAATATAAAAGGGACCCATTTCATATTATAATTGAAGGTAAAATTTAATGAAATGGGGGGTTGTTGTATAGAACAACAATTGGCGATTCACTGGGAGAAACAGTTATCTCTAAAAAATGTTGAAATACTTAGACTTTCTTTATATAGAAATCTTATCAAAGAGGAAAATTCTAATATAACTAGGTATACATACATTCTGAATCTAATAAGAGCTATTTTTGCTAGTTCCTTCTCTTGTTAAAATTAAATACATTCTAAGTTTTAAATTGGCCTTTATTGGTTGATAATGATAAAACAAAGAGCCTTTCCAACTTAGCTTTTTAATGACTCCTTTGTCATAGGTAGAGCCTCTGCTTCCAGCAAACATTCATAGTCTCGACAGGGATACCTTTTAACCATTTGATTGTCCATTATCCCAGCCATTTCAGAGTATAATTAAAAGAATGAATCCAAAAATATTCTTTAATAGTTTTTATTTCCTTTTCTTTTTTATTATTTTGTAAGATAAAAATCCATTGTGCTAGTTTGGTGGCCAGCTGCTTGACAATGCCATTCACTGGTTGTAATCTAACCGAACAAGCTGGCTCGTGATGAGACCCCTTGTCTTATGATTATAAGCCATTACCCTGTTTTGGTATGCAATATTGGTAATGTCGGTTAAACTATTCCCCAATGATCATGGTAAGCAGGCTTGTAATAAGACCACTTATCTTTTATATCAAATATATTTTAGAATTACACTCTGCGTAATCATAAACTTTGATTAATGGGATGGACAATTTTCTCCTTAAGAGAGCATGGATGACAGGGCAAGAGTTGAAGATGCTAAGATTGAATTAGTTTCTATTTTGATATTAATAACCGTTTTGTGGCAATTTGAGAACATTAAAATGATTTACAATACTTCTAAATCTCGAGAAGATTTCACAAAAATGAAATGGGGTTTCAGAATCTGAATATACCTAATTTCCTAGAAATTTTCCTTTTGTTTAAGGTTTCTATTTTAAAAGTAAATATCAAAACTATTTCTTTTGAGCAACTTTTTCAATATAGAAAAAGGCCAATGGGAGATATCTTACAACTTTATTTACTAATAATCCTAAGAACTATGAACACAAATTCTGCTGAAAATCGAATATTTACAAAAGGAGAAGGGGTTACCTCCTCAATTGAAGAAAATTTTCAAAATAAGGCCATTAACAGGAAGAGAATCTCTCTTACCTGATAGATCTTGTAATATGAAAGTAGAATGGCCTATCTTCTCATTGATTTGAAATGGTCCAAGCCACATTTTCTGGAACTTAGTGTGTTTTCCTTTATCTTCATGGGCTTTGTCCCATTTCAGAACTAGATCACTAACTTGTAATTGTTTTGAACTGGATGAAGTTGAATCAAAAGATGACTTGATAATTTGTTGATGTTTTTCATGAATAATTTTTGCCTTTTCTCTTTCTTCTTCTAATTTTAAGATTTGATCATGTCTTAGTTGAATAGAAGATGGGGGACTTTCTTCAATAAACTGTACTAGGGCTAGAGAAGGAAGCAATAGATTGGTTGGTAGAACTGCCTCTTTCCCATATACAAGATTAAATTAAGAAGTACCTATGGAAGCCTTCTGTGTTATTCTATCAGCCCATAGCGCAAATATCAAAGATTTATGCCAGTTTTTATGATTCTGCTCAATAGTTCGCTTAATAATTTTGACTAGATTTTTATTGGTATATTCTGCTAAACCATTACCTTGGGGATAGTAATTTGCAGAATATTTCAATTTAAATCCTCTTTTAATAGCGAACTCAAACATAGAATTTCCTTAGAAATAAGATGCATTGTCGAAAACAAGAGCATTTGGGACACCAAACTTGGTAATGATGAATTGATCTATAAACTCTATAATTACTTCAGAGTTTGTTGTCTTTAAAGGAATTGCTTCAACCCACTTAGTAAAGTAATCAGTAGCAGTAAGGATATACTTATGTTGTTTGGATAACTGTGGAGTTATTTCCCCAATGATATCCAATCCCCATTGCTCGAAAGGTTGATCAATGTTGACTGGTTGCAAAGGGAAAGCTAGTTTTCTTTGTTTTCCAATGGAGATTTGACAACTTCGGCATTTCCTTATGTATTCGTGAGTATCTCTGAATAGGGTGGGCCAATAATATCCAGCATGAATGATTTTGTGGGTTGTTGTATCAGCTCCAAAATGTCCTCCTGCTAGTCCGTCATGTAAAACCTGCAAAAAAAATTTGCGCTTCAAGTTTTTCTAGGCATCTTAATAAAATTGAATCATAATTTCGCCTAAAAAGTACATCATCTACAATTATGAAGTTTTTTTCTTTTAATATAATCGCACGTTTGTTTTTATAGGAAAGATTAGGAGGTGCATATCCATTTTTTAAATAGAAGATCAAGTCTGCATATTGTGATTCAGGATCAATGATACTTATCTGATTGATTTCTTCAATGTGTTATGTATCCTCTGATTCTTGGATGTTGGATGCTCCTGCTAATAACCTGCAAAAACCTTGGCCTCTAACAATCTTTGCTGGCTTAATTTCCAAGTCATATTCTTGTAGTGCTGTGACCCAATTCGCCATTTTTTCTCCTAATTCCCTTTGAATTAGTAATTGTCTTACTGCTGAAAAAGGAACTATAACTTTTGTGTGAGCTTTTAAAAGGAAGGGTCTGTAGTGTTTGACAGCTTTGTACACATCAAAGGCTTGTTTCTCAATTTCTGAATAATTAACTTCAGCACCTTGAAGATTCAAACTATAAAATGAAATTGGTTCTTCCAAGTTTTGGTCATTAATCTGAGTGAGTACTGCTGCATAAGACAAAGTGGATGCAAGAGTATACAATATGAAATGATTTGAAAAATTAGGAGTGTTTAAAGCAGGGGCATTGATTATTGATTGTTTGATAGAGTCAAATGCTTCTTTTTCTGTAGATCCCCACCTAAACAATGAATTTTTCTTAATCATGGTTTGTAGTGGTAAAATAATCTGGGAAAAATCGAGAACAAATCTTTTAACAAAGTTAATTTGACCTTAAAATGACTGCATGGATTTTATATTATGAGGGAATGGAATATCATAAATCTCTTTAATTCTATCAGGATCAATATAAATACCACCTTTGGAAACAATGAAACCCAAGAGCTTTCCTTGATTAAGAGCAAAGAAGGATTTTTTGGGATTGAGTGAGATACCATAACTTCTGCAGCGTTCAAAGATTTGATTTAAATCATGTAAATGATTAGATCTTTTCTTGCAAAATACAATAATATCATCTAAATAGAAAACTAATGTTTTATTGATCAATCATTTGAAGGCTATATCCATTGCTCTTTGGAATGTAGCTCCTGCGTTGATAAGTCCAAAAGGCATTTTTCGGTAAGCATAAGTTCCCCATTTTGTTCTGAAGGTAGTTTTAAGTCTGTCATCAGGATGGACCAAAATTTGGTTATATCCTGAAAAACCATCTAAAAAGGACATTAACTTAGAACCAGCTACTGAATGGAGTATCTGCTCCATGGTAGGTAATGGGAAATTATCTTTTTGGCTTGCTTTATTAAGATTTCTGAAATCTATGCAAATCTTGATGTCGCCATTTTTCTTTCTAACATGCACCATATTGGAGACCCAGTTTGAATGTCGGACAGGAAAAATGATCTTAGCTTTCAAGAGTTTATTGAGTTCAGATTTTATTTGACTGTCTAAGGATGAATTTTCCTCAACTTCTATTGGACTGGCTTTTGTTCAGAAAGCATTGGAATGGTATGCTGAATGATTGATGTATCATATGTTTTAAATCATCATATTTCCAAGCGAAGACATGTTTATTTTTTCTTAATAACCTAATGAATGTTGCTCTTTCTTCCATAGAAAGTCCTAATCCCAAATTGATGTTTTGAGGGTTTTGCTCAGTACCTAGGTTTATCAACTCAAATCTTAAAGTGGAACTTTGGAGCTTTGAATTGGTTACCTGTTTAAACCTGTCTTTAATATCATAGAGATCCTCTAGTTTAACCACTGGTTTCAGTATTGAGTTTTCTTCCTGCTTTTCCTTCATTTTAGTGTCATGATCGCTTTCATCAATTATTTGATCATTGTAGGACTTTTCGGAAGTCGAGAAATTTAAAATGTCTTCATCATGATTGAACACTCGCCAATTGGTGATATTTTCAGGAATTGATGGTCTAAAAATTAACTCTACTGAAAATCTATCTGGGCTGTAATATTTGGAAGGTAGGAGTTTAGAAGCAACATTGGCTAGCAAGTCATCTACTGCATTCTAGGATCTAGGGATAGGATAAATATTGAATGCTAAAAATTGAGATATAAGTTCCTGGACCAAAGACTGATAGTGCTTGAGGTGACTAGAAAGACAGTGAATTATATTTCTAACTTATTTTATGACAATCTCTGAATCACCAAACACTTTCAAATATTGAACTTTAAGCCCAAAGCTTTATATAGTCCTTGAACTAAGGCCTCATACTCAACTGTATTATTTGTGCATTCAAATTCCAACCTACATGACAACATAGTTTTTTCTCGGTCAAGTCTAACTAAAATACACCCTGCTCCTGAACCTTCACTAGATTTAGACCCATCAAAGTATAGTGACAAAAATAAAGAATTATCAACAATTTTATTTACAGTGTTCTCAGCAATATTGACACATCTTGATCTATCGGTTTGTGAAAAATTTTCAATTTGGGATGTGAAATTATTCACTGAGAAAGGAGATGGTTGAGCATTGTAATTTCCAAAGAATGATTCAAAAGAGTAATTCCCCAAAATATTATTATTAAATGCTATTGGTTGATTCTCCTGTTCAAAACAGTGACGGTATGGGTCATATGTTTCTCCCGATTGATTTTGATTTGATTTGGCTTTCCCTTATAGGGTAGCCACATATGGGACCAATCGGTAGAAATATAACCATGGACTTTTTCAGACCAATCCCTACTCAAGATTAAACCATAAAATTCAGGTATATCGGCAATCAAGATATCAATTCTCTGAACCACTCGTGGATCAGCTAATAACCTGATAGTTAGAGAATTGATTTCCCCTAAAACTTGGACCTTGGTTCTATCCAACTGCACAATATGAATTGCAGACTTTTGGGGTTCAATGTTCAATTTGGAACAAACTGAAGCTGGCATTATATTAGAGGATGCCCTTGAGTCAATCAAACAGTTGTGTATGTTTCGATTATAGATCTCATAGGTTAAGAGGAAAGGGGGAGTATGGGAATTTTATCTGTCACCAATTAAAATCATATCAGTACCTTCAATTCTACCAGAAGGCGGTTGACCTGAATCATTTGTAGTTTTAGCACTAGGAAGAGGCGAACAAGGTACTGCATTTAGTTCCTTAAGAAGCAATTTCTGCTGATGTTTTAGTTTGCTAATTTCAAACATGGTAATGTTTGCCTTTGTCTTCTTCATATCATCAATAATATTGTAATCCATTGAATCCGATACTACCAACATCTTAGATGTTCAAGGTATATTTGAGGATGATAGTCGATTTTGTGGTGATGTTGCAACCAACTTCTTTGTGGGTACCTTTTCCTTTGTAGTAGTAGTAGTAGTACCTGCACTCCTTTTATTTGAAATTGCCTGGACAGGTTCAAGGGTACCTTTACTCTTGGTAGTCACAGGGAAAGATTCTTGTTCATTTTCTGTGTCGGAGTTAGGTAATATGAAGTCCCACATTCCATGGCATTCAACAACCTCCTCTTCTTCAGGTTCATCAGATGGTGAAATTGTTTCATCTTCTTCTTCCTCTTCAGGATCCAAGTCTAATTAGATATAACATTTGGTGGTTTTGACTCAGGTTTCTTAAAATTCCTAAATGGTTTCTTTGTTGAAGTTTCTGCTACTTGTTTTTTGATTTCAACCATTTCATTTGACATTGTTTTGAGGAACTTTTGTATACCCTCCATATCATATGGATCTTTAGGGGTTTTCTTCTTTGAATCATATTTAAAAGAAACTTTTTTGGACTTCCTATCTTCAAGAGCAGCTTTCTTTTCTAAAGAAATAATGCGTTTCTCTACAGCAAGCACTTCTTTCATGTTTTTGGCTAAAGTTGGTTTTGCAGCCCTATCTACAAAAATGGCTATATTTGAAGGTAGGGCTGTTATATACCACTCGCTTCTAATTTTCTCACTTGGCTTGGAATCGGTCGGGATTTTATTCAAGAGTTTATTCAATCGGGAGTTAAACTCCTTGATAGGTTCTCTAGATTCAATCCTTAGATTTGAAAGATCATTAATTAGTGTCGCTAAAGATCTATCATTGCCATACTTAGTGAGAAACTGCTCCGGAAAGATGTTCCAGCTAGTAATGGATCTAGAGGGTAAGGAAAAATAACAAGATCCAACTGATCCTTGTAAAGTGTGAGGGAAAAGCCTAACGACAACATCTTCTTCTGTTACTCCTTTTAGATTAACTAATAACATGAAATTGTTAATATGTTCTTCGGCTAATGTTCCAGCATCTGGATTAAATTTCGGTAACCATTTCTCAGGATAATCAGGTAATGGATGTAATGTTGCAGGCATAGTGACCGCACCACGACTATCCAATGGATTCTAATCCATCTTAGAAGTAACAACAATTGCCGATGAAGTTCCAAGTGTTTGGGGAGGAGTTGGTATTGAAGATTGAATAGGTTGTGATGTTGAAGTTGGTGATCCCTGCTAAACAACAATATGTAATGGGGGAGTGGATGTTTGACTTTGCACTGGAGAAGATGAGATGGAGGATGATGAAGAAAAGGTCTCACTGTCAGATCCTTCAGTGTTCCTTTTAGCCTTTTTCCTTTTCAGTAAAGGAAACTCAGTACGTTCAATACCGAGTTTTCCCCTTTGAAGTCTGGTGAGAGGGTTAGGTAGATTGAATTGTGAAGTCTCACTACCTTGAGATACTTCAAATTTCTGAGGTGATATGGAAAAGCCTTGTAGTTTCTGGATGAGAGACTAAACTTCAGGAGACTCAGGACTTAATCATTCTGAAGTATGATGGGATTGAGCAGTGGTAGTTGATTTCTCTTCTTCTCGTTTGGATACTGGTGTTTCTGAATGCAAACGGGAGGTCCGAGGTGAGGTGGAGGGAGATTTACTCTCAGAATGGTCTATATAATTTGATTTACTCGCCATTCATAGTTCATTCCCTCCTTCTAGCACCAAAAATGTTGATGCCTTGAAAATCGTTGCAACAACATCGGGGAAAAACACCTAGTCCGGACCTTAATGCAGCTCCTTTTCCGTTTGGTATGGTGGCTCCGACTGGAGATAACGGGACCAGTTTCCCAATGATGAATAAAAAGGGGATGGATGAGTGATATGTTTTCTAATAAGTGGTAATGGATGAATGACTTAATCTAAAAAATTGAAAATACGAATAACTATTCTATCCCGGGAAATTTCTATTCTTAAGTACAACGTTTGATAATCTTTGTTCACAAATAAGCATATAGATGACTCTATTTGATAAACAAAGACATTCATAAATATAATAATTTCTTTGTTCAAATAGTTGAACAAAGTAATTAATAAAATATTGTTACACTTATCTTTTATATATTATTGATACATGTATGACTAAAAGAAAAACATCCTTTAAACATCCAATAGTGAAAATATAAAGAATGTTGTTGAAAACACATACATATATTCAATAATAGCAAGAGTAATCAAATAACAATTCACATAAAAAGAATGAATTCAGAATATAGATAGTAGTACCATATGTGCTGCAAATCATTCCCAATATCAATCGCAATTCGAATTCCTTCTTTCAACTCAGAGATACTTTCATATAAAGGCAATAGTGCACATCCACATAAAAGCTTCGTTGTCAAAAATTGGAATAATTGGCCCAGTCTTTATAAACAAATATACCGAAAGTACAATAGTGCAACTTCCAAGTTTGAGTCTTATACAAAAACTGAGGACCCTTTCTAAATGCATGAAAAGGTCTATAAATACTTTATTAAACTAACTAACTACAAAAATAAAATGCTATTTAATTGGTACAACTGGATCTTGAATATCTTCTCCATAGCAAGTTTGTTGGTAGTCAGCAGCATGATTCATCAGTCTAGCTATTTTCCCTTTGATCTGAGTTGGCATATCACTAGCATCGGTTCCACTTCTAGAGGGAAGCTGAGACGAGAATGGACTTGAGCCGAGTATGTGGCATCGTGTATATCGGGAATGATACAACCGATTGCATCTGTTAGACACTTGAGGGAAGCTCTCTGACTGTATGGTTTTACTAGGAACAACCAATAGGTGTCCCAAGTTAAACTTTGAATACCTGCAATTAGCCTTCCATTTTTTCCAGCTCCTGATTACATGATTGCTCCAATGTTTTAGCCGTTAGCAATTTACCTGGTGTACATTGTGAAATCATATTAGATAAATAGAGAGTGTTATTGATTAATTCAATCAAGTTACTTGTGGATAATTTGCATCTAGAAACTTCTCTCTCTGCCTTCATCAACTGGGACTGTCATTCCAAGAATAGGATTTCCTTATGTGATTCTAGGATTTTGGGCAAATTTTCTGCCTGTCCCTCACTGGTGTCTTACCAAGTAAGAAAATTTGTTAAGGTCTCATCGGCCTGCTCTAAGTCTTGTCTAGCATCAACTGATTAAGTGATTATTGATGTTGTTATATCACAAAGGGGCTCAACCTGAGAAATATTATGACACAATAGTCTTATCTATGTCACCAATGCCTTATTAATTTGTAGCACTTCTGTTCTGAAATCGGCAGGTTGTGGAAGACTCTTGAACTTCTCTATTTGAATTGATAGTTGAGAAATTTGCTCATCTTTTGTTTTCGCCATTAGTTCATTCATCATCTTCAATTTTGCCAACGCTTTCTGATAATTCTTTCTGCTTTTGAATCGCGCTTGAATCTATACTCTGTTTTTCTTCAAGTAGCTGTTTATTCAGTTGATTATTTAATTGTTGTTGTGTTGAAAATTGTTGTTCTAATTGTTCAACTTTCTGTTGTGCCTCCAACAACTGTGTTTGCAACAAAATAATTGCCTGGTCTTTTTATTTTAGTAAATTACTCACTTCTGATGCCTTGTCCATGGTGGCCGCCGAATAGGCTCCGACATACTCGGAAAGCTTCGTTAGTTCATCAGAAGGATAAAACTCCTCTTTCTAAACTACGTTGGCTGTCTCTATTTGTTCTGGGAAGAGGGAAGGTTGATCAAGCCTTCTCCTTTTCCATTGTCGCTTTACTACGGCCCTATGTTTTGGGCTGTAAAAGACATCTAATGGAGGTATATCCTCCACCAGCAAAATGATTTGATCCGAGGGATCTTTTGGAATTATTTCTATGTTTGTCCTAGGGGGTATGCCTTTGGTTCCTTCACTTGGAACCTTTTTTGACGTTGTATCCTATGTATCTGTTGCTTTGGGTGTATCGGCACCTTTTGAACCTTCCAGATTGCTTATGATGGAGTCAAATTGCTGCCATTCTTGGAGAAATTGTGGATCAATCTGGGTATCCACATTCACATCCTCGCTGCCATTATCCTACTCTCTTTTCTGTTCTTCCTCCTGTATTTTCTCTTGCTCTTTCCTTCGCGCTTCCTCTTGCTCTTTCCTTTGTACTTCCTCCTGCTCTTTCCTCTGGATTTCCTCAAGAATTTTTGATGTAGCAGGAGGTTTGTTGGTGAGTCACTGTTCAGGCTCGCTTGATTGTGTCGTTGGGGCAGTAGCTAGTAAATCCAGAGGTAGAGTTTGCAACCTCTGCTCTTTGAGTTTATTGAATTCCACTAACCCTTCGTCATTATATCTCATTTTAGGTAGTGTTTGGACCTGAAATAATGACTCTTCCGAAGAAAATAAGTCATCAAACTTGTCATCTTTATGTTCAAACTTTGTGAATTTTGCTCGTTCAAGTACATTATAGACGATTTTCCTTGGGTCAAATCGCCTATTAGGAATGGTGGCGAGATTCAGCATATTCAGTTTTTCTGCTTCCTTCTCTGCATGCTTATGGTCATGCAGAGTGTAAACACCACACCTTAGAGGAAAAGGAGGCCAAACTTGCTTCTTTGAAGTCCTCAGAGTCTTGGTTTCTCCTGCGGATGTAATTTGATAGGCTAATTCTCTATCCAATAGCTTGTCGGGTATGTACAAGGGAAGGACATGAGGCTTGGAAAGGTTTTCGGAAACTCTTATGTATGTGAATTTATCCTCTTCGAACTAGTTTCCTAGAGAGGTTAGGTCACTCTCTGGTTGTGAGGAAATCTTCGGAGCAGGCTTGTCAAAAATGGCGTAGTAAATGGGCAACATAAAACCATTACAAACTTGATACATGTGGTCTTTATAATGGGCTTTCCACATCTTCTGGTGATAAATGTGGATCGGCATGGGGTCTTGTGGAGTCCATCTCCACCCGAGCACAGGAAATTCGGAGTTGAAACAAAGAGTATCTAAAATGTAGGCACTATAATAAAACAGACGAATAGACCTATCGGTGATGCGAGTTTTATTTCTAAACTCAAGAATAGCAGTGGCTAACTTATCAGATAATATATTTCCCCAATCCATTATCTCACTATTGACTACTGCTTCCATTAAAGGAACCATTTCTATTGATAATTTTGAGGAATCATGAATCCCAAAATCCTATACATCATCACCCCAGCATAACAATAAGGAGAACATAATGAATCGATAGAGTACGTACCTGAGGATTCATGCTTGTGTCTTGCGGGGTTCTGTCTCCATTCCCAAATAGGTGCTGATTCAGTTTCATTTTCATCCCTAAACTTCTCCAGAAATTCTTTGTTGTACTTCTTTTGTGGTTCAGGCAAATGGTACATTTGTCTCAAATCATTAGGTTGAAACGAACCGAAGACTCTCCCGTCGATTGTGCAGAACGTTCTATTTGTAACGGGGATTTCCTCAACTACCCACCTCACTACATCTGTATACGGAAGAATTTTCTCTCGAGCCGCTATTCGGTGTAAGTAGGAGTCAACGAGATCCTTTAGGGTAGCCTCTGACTTTCTGGTTGAACCTGCTATAGCTTGTACTGATACTGTTTCAGGCTCTTTAGCTTGAACTAGATTATAGATTCTTTGCTAGCTAGTGTTTCCGAGACCAAGACAGGTAGTGTCTGAAATCAATCCTTTTTTACTTGGTCCTGGATCAACGATAGATTTTCCTTTCACTACGGGATCTGAAACTGCTGCAAATCTTTTGGATTTCTTCCCCATTTGGATTAAATTTGTTGCTTCAGAGGAGCTCTGCGCAGGAGATAAATGAACATAATACAGAGAATAGCTGGTGCGAGCCAAGTATGAAAGAGTTATATCAATCAATGAATAATGAAGGATTAAAATAATATTGTCACGAATACAATCTTTGAGGAGATTTCAGCATAACTGCTGCATTAACTGGCCACTTAATCCTGTCAATCATTTAAATTCCCATCATATCATTTATTCGCTGAATAATTCATTCAAGCGTGGCTTTGATTTTTTGGCAGTTAATCACAAGTGAATCACTATCGGGAATGGAAAGGCTTTTAATAATAATCTAACATAATATACTCAAGCCTTTTCAATCTTTTTTGAAATTCGTGCTTAGCTTTATCGCAATCAGAATCAGAGAAATGCTCAAGTAGTAACATTTGTGTCATTGCAAAATGCCCGATCCCTGATGGCGATACAAATTATTCGCATCGATAGTTTTAAAAGGATGCCTTTAATGTGTGTATGCTATACTCCCTGATCGCCGATAGCGATATCGCATCGGAATAAAGTGAGAGGGGCTTTTGTTACACTCGCTTACCTTTCCAGATATCCGACAGTTATTCACTTGTCGGATCGGGGAAAACCAATGGGTCTTTTTGTTATGCACCCTTTGTTGTTGCGATATGCGATCTTGCGATCACTTTATCGCAATAATAAAAAATTATATATTTATTTTATAAGACCGATTTATTTTTATTCAAAAGGTTTACAGTGTATTGTTTCTTTCAGACCTTTTGAGGAATGATGAGTTGATACCAATTTTATTCATAAATCTAAAAGGGACCCTTTCATATTATAGTTGAAGGTAAAATTTTATGAATTGGGGGGTTGTTGTACAGCACAACAGAATCATAAATTCAAAAGCTAAGCATACCTATACCTTTGATCGAATTAGTGAAGAATGAGTCCTTCAAGAGATCTATCCTCGAGGCCCTTGAGCCTAAAACCATCCAAGCCTCCACTGACTATGTAAATCTGCAAGATGACAAACCAACTGTTGTTCTTAGCCCAATGATTGAAAATCATGATGATAGCTCCCCACAATTCTATGTCTCTCTGACTATTCATGATAAGATCCTTCATAACTGCCTTCTGGAAACTGGAGCCAGCCATAATCTAATGCCCAAGGCTATCATGGATGAATTGGGTCTTGACATTACCAAGCCTTATCATGACCTGTTTTATTTTGACTCTAGAAAAGTGAAATGGTTGGGATTAATCAAATACCTAGCCATCACCTTGTCTCAACTACCCATGAAGAGCATGATGATGGATGTTGTGATAGCAGATGTACCCCCCAAGTTTGGCATGTTTCTTTCCAGAGGCTGGATCAAGAGATTAGGTGGAACTTTGCAAAATGATCTGTCCTACGCTACTGTCCCAGTATTTGGAGGTGAGGGTAGGAGATTATACAGAGAAGCTCAGTTGGCTTATATCATCAGTGATGAAAGGAATCCCACTAATAATCCCATTTATGCTGTTGACACTGATTTTGGAGCCAGTATTCTGAAGATTGAAGAATCCCATATGACCTCCACGTAGCTTAAGAAACCAGTTTTCCAGATCACATAGGAAGAAGGCCCACAAATTTGGGACATGTTCTTTGATGGAGCTTGCTCTAAAGAAGCTGCAGGGGTGGGTGTAGTCCTTGTGTCCCCCACACAAGAATGCATTCATTTATCTTTCAAGCTGACTTTTCAGGTCACAAATAACATAGTAGAATACGAAGCTTTGATATTGGGCTTACATGCTGCTAAAGAAATGAGCATCAAAGGTCTGAAGGTGTTTGGAGATTCAGACCTTATCATTCAATAGGTCAACAAAAATTTCCAAGCAAAACATCCAAGGCTGAAAGCTTACGGAGATGAGGTATGGAAGCTCAAGGACTCTTTTATTATTTTCAGCATTTCTTACATCCCGAGAATGAAGAACGAGCTTGATGATTCCCTTGCTATGTGTGCTAGCACTTATATTCCTCCTTTGCCTCCTAAATTGACTTATGAAGTTTAGGTGAAATATAGACCATCTCTGCCTGACAACGTAAAATAATGGAAGGTTCTTGAAGATGATGATGAAATTAATAGGCTTTTACAAGTCATTGATGAATTTTCTGAAATGCACATTTACCAAGAAAATGAAAACATTGAAGAATGCATCCAGTCCCAGCTAAAGGACAAGATTGGTCAGCACAACATTGTTCAGCTACCTAGTAACCATATACCCAAAGGATTGGTGCCCCTAGAGAAGTTGTTTGACCGTAATGATGTACCTTATAAGCCTGCCAAAAAAGAAAATGAGTCTGTTGTTCATAAACATAATGTAGGGAGCCCAACCCATTCAAAATACATAAATCTATCCACTCATTTGTCTTCTACCCAAAGTTCTAAGTATTGCACCCTGATGAAACAATTTCCTGATATTTTTGCTTGGAAATACTGTGATCTTAAGACCAATGACACCAACATCATTCAACATAAGGTTCCACTAGAGAGGAACACCATCCCTTTTAAGCAAAAATTAAGACCTATTAGCCCTCTCTTATTGCCTTTGATTGAAAAGGAAATCAAGAAGCTGCTAGATGCCAAGATCATAATTCCCCTAAGGTATTCAAGGTGGATAGATAACCTTGTGGTAGTAAGAAAGAAGGATGGATAAATCAGGATTTGTGATGACTTCAGGAATCTGAGCAAATGCTCTAAAAAAGACAACTATCCCTTTCCTAAGATGGAACACTTGCTGCAAAAGTTTCAGGGGCTAGAGTTATGTCTTTCTTAGATGGAATTCCAGGTTACAATTAGATTGTTTTACATCCAGAGGATCAGGAAAAGACTGCCTTCACTACTCCTTGGGGCACTTTCATGTACTACAAAATACCTTTTGGACTGATGAACATTGGGGCTACTTTTCAGAGGGCCATGGACATAGCCTTTTTGGGAGAGAAGGACAAGTTTGTCCTTATTTACCTTGATGATATAACAATCTTTTCTAGCAGTCACAAGGACCATTTGCAGCATTTGAAGAAGGTGTTTCTAAAGTGCAGACAGTTTGTAATTTCTGTGAACCCAAAGAAGTCACAATTTGCTGAAGGTGTTAAGATCGATCCAACAAGAGTTCAAGAAATTTAGACATTGTCCATCCCAAGGTCAAAAAGGGACATTCAATCTTTCTTGGGTAGGATCAACTTTTTCAGAAGGTTTATTCCAAACTTTGTAGAACTAGTGAAGCACATCACTTCCATGCTAAAGAAAGGATCAGAAATAAAATGGAAAAATGCTACAAGAAGCTCTTTTGAAGCCATCAAACAAGCTATCATGGAAGCTCCCACTCTAATCAGCCCAGATTACACCAAGGAGTTTTATATCTTTTCTTTGTCCTCTTATGATAAACTTGTAGCAATTCTATTGCAGAAAAACGTTGAAGGCATAGAACACCCTGTGGCCTTTTCCAGCAAAACTCTGAGGGAAGCTGAACTAAGGTATGACCTTATTGAAAACAAGCTTATGCTCTCATAAAATATTTATAGACATTCAGAATTTAATTCTACATTCCAAGGTGACTGCATATGTACCATCAACCTCTATAAAAGACGTTCTAACTCAGCCAGATATTGATGGAAAGAGAGCTAAATGGATTGCAAAATTCATAGAGTTTAACATAGAGGTGAAGCCCACCAAGATTTTCAAAGGCCAAGGCATGGCTAAGCTTATGGCTAAGTAAAATTGCAGCTTGTTAGACATAAATTGCGTGGGTTCAAAGTCAAGTGGTGAGTGTACAGAGGAAGCAACAGAAGAGCGAGAACGAAATTAGTCCTTGGCTGAAAATATAGCCACCTGTGATTGGTATTCTAGCGTAGTTCATTTTTTGCAGAAGCTAGAAGTCCCTCCAGGGCTTAGCTCGAGTCAAGCCCGAGGCATTAAGCTCAGATCAGCCAAATTCTACATTAATGAAAACCTGTTCTATTGGAAAGACCCATCAGGGATCCTCTTGAGATGTCTAAAGAAAGGACAATCTATAGAAGTCATGAACCAGTTCCATTCTAGCATCTATGGAGGACATCATTATTGGAAAACTACAGCCCACAAGATCCTGAGAGCTAGGTATTATCGGCCTTCTGTGTTCTCTGATATGTTTTCTTTTGTGAAGTCTTGTGACAAATGTCAGATGTTTGCAGGAAGACAACAAGTAAAATATTTGCCCTTGAAGCTAGTACACATTAATGGTCCCTTCCAGCAGTGGGGCTTGGACTTCATAGGTGAGATTAATCCACATTCCAGTGGCCATCACAAATGGATCTTGGTAGCCACTGATTATTTCACCAAATGAATTGAGGCCATACCCACTAAAAATTCCAATCATCAGGTTATCATAAAGTTCTTGAATGATAATATCTTCACTAGATTTGGTTCCCCAACAAAACTAGTCACTAATAATGTAGTAGCGTTTAAGGCAGAAGAATTGGTGGACATGTGTGAATCCATGGGCATTGAATTGGTGCATTCTACCTCATATTATCCTAAAGGAAATGGCCTAGCAGAATCATCTAACAAGAGTCTTGTAAGGATAATAAAAAAACTATTGGAGGGCAACAAAAAGAGCTAGGATTCCAAGTTGAAGTTTGCACTATGGGCCGATAGAGTTGCCAACAAGAAGTCCATAGGAAATTCTCCATTTAAGCTAGTTTATGGCATTGATGTTGTTTTTCATATCCAACCAATTCTCCCTGCGACCAAATTATTTCAAGAAGAACAGGATGAAATTAATGACATGGTAAAGAGAATGAATAATCTGGTTGAATTATAGCAGATCAGAGAGCAACTCGTTGAGAAGTCAAAAGTTCAT
The DNA here is from genome assembly GCA_000404065.3 of Pinus taeda. NCBI lineage: Eukaryota > Viridiplantae > Streptophyta > Pinopsida > Pinales > Pinaceae > Pinus > Pinus taeda. The sequence continues at coordinate 18,161 of APFE031064256.1, forward strand.
CATAAGAAAATCAAAGAAACTTTTGACAGGAAGGAAAAATTGGACAATTTCCAAGTTGGTGTCTGGGTTCTCAAATGGGATGCATTGAAGGAAAAGAAAGAAAATCATGGTAAGTTTGACTCTGTATGGACAGGTTCATTTTTCATCACTCAAATTCAATAGAAAAATACCTTTATTCTACACAGTCTGGAAGGAGGAGATGCTTTCAGTGGCCCAATCAATGGGCGGTTCTTGAAACTTTATTTCATTTAAGGCTTTAAAGCCTTGATATTGTAATATGTTTTTTAGTTTTTATTTTTATGCAAAATAGACTCAATGCCCAATGGAACACTAGGAGATATATTTTATTTTTGGTTTTACAGGAAAGGCATTGGTCTATGGTTCTTGAAACCTCACAGGAAGGCTTTCTTCCCCAGAAGGAGCCAGTGTTAGCCCTGTTGGCATGTGGCCCAAAATGGATCCAAAACACTCCCGAAATCTTCAAAATATTCTTAAGCATCATTCAAAATTTAAAACAATCACATGTTAAGAGCCCTTTAGAATGGCGCAAAAATGCTATCGAGAGGCGAAAAACCAGAGAAAACCATGAAAAAAACAAAGCATTGGGGGTGTGAGAAATGAATGCACAGTAGCCATCATATCTGACCGATCAACGGACTAGATCTAATCAACGAAGGTAATTGACAGATATCAGCGTAGACTATATGGAATTAGCGATGGCGATCGACAGAGTCAATGTGGATCGTCGATCAAGCGCACACATCGACGGCCCACGTTGCATCGCAAGAATCACTATTGGAGATTACAAACAGCACTAGCAATGGCCTGGGGCTTGAGCGATATGCGATTGTGATTAATCACATCACTATATCGCATCAGAGAAACACCATGGAGCGGGGCCTATACACATGTATATGTGCGACCCGATGAATTGGACCCGACGAAATTCTAAATATTATTGCATAGGATTTGAGATCCGCAGAAAAGCTATTTTCAATGCATTTTCGTGGTTTTAACGTATTTCTAAAATACAACGGGGAACCTTGGAGTAGGAACTGGGCAACTTGGGATATGTGATAAGAGCCAGACCTGAAAGGGTTTGAGAAGGGAGATATATAATATTTGAAGTCCGTCATGAACCATTTTTAATGTATTTCCAATGTTTTGATGTATTTCTAAAAAACAAAGGGAACAGGCCATTTGCGACTTGCGATAGTGATAAGCACAAACCCGATAGAGGAATAGACAGTGTTTAAGGACTTTTGAAGTCTGAAATAAATAAAGCTTGGCAGGATTTCACAGTGTTGCAACGTTTTTCTGTATAAAACAGAAAACAATCATTGTTATTATTTGAGAGGATTTCAAAGGCCTGAAGACCCATTCTATCATAGAACAGAGGTTAGGAGATAGAGACTAGGAGATAGAAAGTCCAGAAGGGGAAACGCAATAGCACAACACAGCCAAACCAATAAATGATTGTGGAGCATTGCTGGCACAAGCGAGCCACCTGACAACGTAGCACATTTACGAGAATTTGGTTATTGTTGTTAGAAAAAGAGGCCTCCAAGCTCCAGCATGTCTGTTCATGGCATCAATTCGTTAAAAAAAGGTCAAAGAGGATAGATTAAGACCTCTCGAGCCTCAAAAGGCTTGAGAGCATTTTAAAAGGCCTATAAATATTTGAAAATTCAGAGTAACAAGGGTTCAAATTTTGGAGACTGTACTCCTATAGTTTCTCATCTTCATTCCAACAATATAAGCTTCTTTTGTTGTTACATGTTCAATTCCCATTTTCTTTTCTATTTTATGCTTGCACATGAATATGTTATTCATGTTTTATTATGTGTCTAACGGTAGATAACTATCATCTTATCTCTACATTGATAAATGAGATTTGCAACCTTTATTTGCTTTATGTAGCTAGCCATTCATATGTGTTTATGTATGCATCTGCTGGTACAATCAGTATTCTCCATTTATCCATTGAATCTATAAACTATTGAGCATTAGTGGTGTAAAGCCTTGTAAAGTTGAGGTGTTCATGCATGTCTTGAGTGAAAATAGAGTTGAAATAGTCATTTGACTTGATCCAAACCATCATTCATTTCAATAGTTCAGAGAACAATATTGAAGATTATATGTTACCAAGCATCTCCGAGCTACAACCTAGGAGAGTTTCATGGAGTGATAATAGTACCAATTAAGTCTCTTGGATCATTCACATCTATACTCAATGCTCTTCACAAAGAAGAAGCGAACTCACTCTGCTAACCATTTTTGTTGTTGTTCGAAATATTCAACTTCAATGTCCACAACTGTTTGGTTTACTCTGGCACATCAATCAATGTCATGCCACTCTCCATTGCTAAAAAGATCAATAGACAATGGAGCAGTACATTCGTGTAGAACATCCAACTTGATCAAACATGTGTACCATCAATTGGTGAACTTCAAGATGTGATCATTCGGTTATCATATGATAGATGAGTGTTAGAAAATTATATATTACAGAGCAATGGAACACATAGAATATTGCTTAAATATAAGTGCATAAAACCAAAGAGACACAAATATATGTGGTTCACCTAGTTTGGGCTACGTCCAACCCAAATAGCTAGTTCTTCCTTTCTATTATCCAGCACAATGAAGAGACATAACCTACAACAGATCCACTGTAATATCCTCTGTTTTCTCTCACAGTCTCACCTCTCCGTTTCTCGCTCGGACAATACACATCTATGACACAACCTCAATACAATTCCCTCATACAAAGAGAGGGGTTGCCTTCTAGGGCAAAAAATCCTAACTAAACATAAGTTATACCGTCATATCATCCGCCTAATGAATGGCCCAGATTGACTAGAAATTACTATACTTTTACAAGGCAATTTTACATCTGTTTTTAGCTTTTGGGGCACTGCCCCCGAAACCCCTTCCGGGGGACTAGTGGCCCCCAAACCCCCCAACTATGGTGGATCGGCCACCTAAAAACCCCACGGGAGGGACAAGTCCCCCCCGCACCCCCCCCCCGCGTGGAGGGGTGTACAAACTTCCTGGGGTATACATTCGACTGAAACAAAGACCTCTAAATAATCATGCTCCGCACCCAACAATCTCCCACTTGGAGAATGATTGTAGCAACTCCACTGCTGCTTCATTTGTTGGACAACGACTCCTCTTTGAACTTGGTTGTTTCTCATCTTCATCGTCATCCTTGAAGACCAATTGAAACTGAGCATATTCTAAGTCTCTCCCTACTTACAACTTTTGTAAGCATATTTGCAGGATTCTGGCTAGTGTGTATCTTTTCTAGCTTCAACTCTCCATCTTCCAACATTGATCGTATGAAATGGTACTTGAGTTGTATGTGTTTAGTCCTAGAATGAAATGTTGAGTTCTTTGCAAGATGAATGGAACTTTGGCTATCACTGTATAAAGTGCCCATATCATGCTTTTTCCCCAATTCACCCATAAACTTTTATAACCAAATCATTTCTTTACTAGCCTCTGTAGCAGCAACATACTCTGCTTCTGTTGTTGAAAGTGCAACAACACTTTGGATTTTTGAAACCCAATTGACAGTTGTTCCACCTACAGTAAATACATATCATGTAGTGCTCCTCTTGTTATCTCTATCACCTACTATATCTGCATCAACATGTCCCTGTAGAGAAATGTTTGAACCACCAAAGCATAATGCTTGATTTGTGGTACCTTTCAAATATCTTAGAATCCATTTCACTTCCATCTAATGTTCCTTTCCTGGGTTGTTCATGTACCTGCTTACAACACCCACTGCATGTGCAATATCAGGCCTTGTGTAGACCATTACATACATTAAGCTTCTAACTACTGATGCATATGGAACTTTAGACATATAATCCATGTCTTCTTGGGTCTTTGGGCACATTTCCTTACTAAGTTTGAAATGGCTAGCAAAAGGTGTACTAATTGTTTTTTCATTGTGCATATTAAATCTTTTCAACACCTTTTGTATGTAATCATTTTGAGACAATGTTAATTTGCGATTTTTCCTGTCTCTAGTTATTCTCATACCAAGGATTTGTTTGCAGCTCCCAATTCCTTCATTGCAAATGAATTTGCCAATTTTCTTTCTAGCACATTTATTTCCTACATGTTAGACCCTGCAACAAGCATGTCATCCACATACAATAACAATATAATATCGCTGCCATCATTTTGCTTTTTCAGATAAACACAATGATCAGAATGACATCTAGTATAACATTGTTCAGACATAAACTTGTCAAATTTTAGACACCACTGCCTTGGAGCCTATTTTAAGCCATAGAAGATATTCTTCAACCTACACACTAGTTTCTCCTTCCCTTTCACCTCATATCCTTGTGGCTGCTACATATATATATATCTCTTCTTCCAAATCCCCATGGAGAAAGGTTGTCTTTACATCTAACTGCTCAAGATGCAAATCTTCAACTGCTATTAGACTTAAAATAGTTCTGATTGAAGTCATTTTAACAACAAGAGAAAATATTTCATCAAAATCAATACCTTTCTTCTGTGAAAACCCCTTCACCACAAGTCTAGCTTTGTACCTTTATTTTCCTTTATCTTCTTCCTTTAGCCTGTAAACCCATTTATTCTTCAATGTAGTTTTTCCTGCAGGAAACCTAACTAAGTCCCAAGTTTGATTATGCATTAAGGAGTCCATCTCTTCTTCCATGGCTAGCTCCCACTTCTTCCTGCTTTCAACCTGCATTGCTTCTTCATAACATTCGAGTTCACTAGAATCAATCAACAATAAATAATATAAATGAAGGAG
>APFE031064256.1:25013-43120 GCA_000404065.3 Pinus taeda
TACTAATGGCCATTACTAAACCATTCCAACTTTCTGGCAATGAGCACAAGAATAATAGAGCTCTAACTTCATCATCAAAGTTTACCCCTATAGAACTTAACTGACTTGTAACGGTATTAAAATCATCTAAATGGTCTCCAACAAATCCAGCTTCCAACATCTTCATATTAAATAACCATTTCATAAGAAATACCTTGTTTGAGGCCGAGGGTTTTTCATATAGTTTCGCTAGTGCCTTAATCAAACCCTCTGTCATTGTTTCCTTCGAAATGTTGAAGGTGACCGATGTTGCGAGGCACAACTGTACTATTATGAGTGCCCTTTTATCGAGAAGGTCCCATTCTTCATCTGTCATACCCGTCGGCATCTTTTTTTTTTCGCCCAATGGTAGGTACAGATCTTTCTGATATAGATAATCTTCCATCTACATCTTCCACAATGAGAAGTTTTGGCCATTAAATTTCTCGACCCTAAACTTACCATCTTCCACTATTGCTCCCACTCAAACTAGGAACCCTTCTCTCCTACGAGTTTGTCAGCTAAATAGACCTTCTGCTCTGATACCAATTGTTAGAAAATTATATATTACAAAGCAATGGAACACATAGAATATTGCATAAATATAAAGATAGAAAGTGCATAAAACAAGAGAGACATAGATATACGTGGTTCACCCAGTTTGGGCTATGTCCACCCCGAACAGCCAGTCCTTCCTTTCTATTATCTAACAAAATGAAGAGACACAACCTATAGCAAATCCACTCTAATATCCTTTGTTTTCTCTCACAGTCTCACCTCTCTATTTCTCACTCGGAGAATACACATCTATTACACAGCCTCAATACAATGCCCTCATACAAAGAGAGGGGTTGCCTTCTAGAGAAAAAACCCCTAAACTAAACATAAGTTCTACCGTCAGATCATCCGCCTAATGAAAGGCCCAGATTGAATAGAAATTACTATACTTTTACAAGGAAATTTTACATCTATTTTTAGCTTCAGGGGCACTGCCCTTGAAACCCCCACTGGGGGACCGCTGGCCCCTAGACCCCCCAGCCGAGGTGGATCGGCCCCCCCCGAACCCTCGAGGGCCACAAGTCCGCCCCGCACCCCCCCACGTGGAGCGGTGTACAAACTTCCTGGGGTATACATCCGGCTGAAACAAAGACCTCTAAATAATCATGCTCCACACCCAACAACAAGCTCACTAGTGCATCAACATTGTGATAGTGGACATCCCAGAAGCATATGGATTATTTCTCAAAAAAGACTAGTCCAACATGTTGCAAGGATATTTCGCTATAGACTAGTCACACTTATGGCTTCTGTATCAGGGGAGAAACAACTAGATTCAAGTGTTTTCTTAGAGGTATATGAAGCACATTGTTACTCCCTTGGACGGTCAGAATGAACCATTGGCTTTCGTAGAACATTTGTTTGGAAATTGCTTTTTGGAAATGCAGCTGGGGTGATATCTTGCATAGTCGAGCCCCACCCCACCACATACATAGTTGGGTCTCCTTCCTTTCCCAACTGGTGAAAATGGGACTTGTACAATAATTTGTAACAATAATATCAGTAGTTTTATGAGCTCTAGCATGGCAAGTGGTCCTTGTACAGAATACTTGTGCACCTTGTATTTTTATGGATCTAAAACACAGGATGGCTCTAGAGCTGGGTGTGTTTTGATCAACCCAAGGAAAAGAAAGAATTTAGTCTCAAGCTATTCGGATTTCGAGTACACAAACAACACTCCCAAATATGAAGCACTCATCTTGGGTTTGCACAAAGGCCTGAGCCTCAATGTTGCTATGCTAAAAGTGGTAGGTGATTCAAAGATTGTGGTACAAAAGGTACGTAACAACATACACTATGGCTCACCTCATCTTAAAGGTTACCAGCAAGAGGTATGGTGGCTTATTTCTAATTTTCAAGCTTTTAATATCATATATGTACCGAGAATGTTCAATGCAGCTACAAATGCTATGGAAAATGTAGCTAATAGGATGAGACTTCTTAGGGATAGATTTAATGTTGAAATTTTTTATAAACTGTCTATCCCTAGCAACATAACTAATTTGCATGTTTTTGATGATGATGAACATATACTACATTTTATGGACAATATTAACTTTTTCAAAGACACAACGATGGATGAAGATGTCACGAGTAGGCTCTGCAAGACACAACTGATGACAACAAATGAAGCCCCATCCCCAAGGGTGTGGCTTCACTTGAGAAACTCTATGAATTTCATAACGGCTTCAAAGGGCCTAGGAACACCAAAACGTATGGTTCCACACTAATGCATGAACATATCAATTTGGGAACAAAAAGACATCCGAAGTTTGTAAATCTTGGCACATGTTGTACAATAGAGGAGAGCCAAGCCTTTGTCCACCTATTCATACAATACTGTGATGTATTCGCATGGACATACAATTATATGAAAACATATGACACATGAATAATCCAACATGTCATTCCAATAAAAGAAGGGGTTAACCTGTTTCAGCAGAAACTCAGAAAAGTCCATCCGTCACTTGAACCCCTCATATAGAAAGAATTGACTAATTTGTTGGATGCTCGGACCATATATAAGGTTCGACATTCTACTTTGGTTTTGAATTTAGTTCCTATAAGGAAGAAGTCTGGGGAGATCCACTTGTCCGTAGATTTCTAAAAACTTAGCTGGGCCTCAAAAAAGACAGCTACCCTGTGCCATCTATGGAGCACATATTGCAGATAATATTTGGATCTGAAATGTTCACTCTCCTTGACGGATTTTATGGATATAACCGAGTTCTGGTAGCAAAACCTGATAGACTTAAAACTACTTTTCGTACCAAGTGGGGTACGTTCACTACAGAAGAATTCCGTTTGGGCTTGTAGACGTAGGTGTAACATTTCAGTGCACTATGGATATCACCTTTCGTGGGCTTATCAGAGAGAGCATGGTGGTATACCTTAACGACATGACAATCTTTTCTAGAAAGTAGTCAGATCACCTATGCCATCTCAAGAAGATCTTCGAGCGATGTCGAAAGTACAGGATATCCTTAAATCCTAAGAGGATCTTATTGGCAATATCTTAGGGGAACCTCCTTGGGATATCATCTCCAATAGGGGATCAAGGTTGATCCAAACTGAGTACATACTATCACGTAGATTTCTCACCCAGTCAACAAGAAATTTATGCAGGCCTTCTTGGGGAAGATCAACTTCCTCTAGAAGTTCATCTTAGATTATGCACGGAATGTCAAACCTATCCAAGATATGATCAAGAAGGATGAAATCTACAGTTGGGGGAAGAAGGAAAAGGATGCATTCACCCATATCAAGCAAGTAATGGCAGATGCACCTGCACTGTGCAACCGACATTTTAGCAAATACTTCTTGCTATATACATTCGCTTCCGATAACTCACTCACTACAGTGCTCACACAAAAAGATGAGCTGAACAACGAACGTCCCATCTCCTTCATCAGCATGAGCATGCAGGGACCCGAGCTCAACTATCCCGTCATGGATAAATAGTCATATGTTGTATACAAGGCGGTGAAGCATTTCATACCCTAACTACTAAAAAATCATTGCATACTCTTTGTGCCACACCCAACTGTCAGAGCACTGCTTGTTCAACAAGAGCTGGGTGAAAGACGTGCTAACCAGATGACAAGACTACAAGTATGATCTTGACATCAATTTATTTGACACTATCAAGGGTCACGATCTCTGTAGACTTGCAGCAAAAGAAGTACATGTGCAAGAGGAAGAAGAAGAGATCGTCGGTTTGGAGAAAGAAATAGATATTGATAATATAGAGTGAGAACCACCCACTTCGCACAATAACTCTTGGTACAAGGAATTGCACTAGTACCTTGAGCATGGCACCGTGCCCTCCCACTTTTCCATGTGATAGAAGAGGGCCCTTGGCCTCAAAGCCTTATCTTACCAGTTAGTGCACAAAGTAGTTTACAAAAAGCACAACAATGAAATTTTTCTCAGGTGCCTAGAGGCATAAGATTTTGAGAGAGTGTTACATGACATGCATGATGGACCAATCAGAGGTCACTTTGCAGGTAGCACATATGCGCATAAATTCACAAGAGCATTTTTCTATTAGCCCACATTTTTTAAATATGCACACGCTTATGCCTGCAAGTGCTCGTTCTATCAGTGATGCATCGATAGAACTCGAAGGTTAGTAGCCTCGCTACAGCTTGTTGCAGTGGAGGAACCATTCCAATAGTGGGGCTTGGACATCATTGGGGAAATCTTCCCCTATTCATCAAAACGACACCACTGCATTCATACTTCTATAAATTAATTCATGCATTGGATGGAAGGAGTCCCACTCAAACAAGTGAATGACTAGGAAGTCATTAGCTTCCTTCAACAAAATATCATGTCAAGGTTTGGCATTCTTGTATCACTTGTTTTTGGAAATGCAACTTACTTCTCTTCGTTGAAACTATATGATTTTTCATTGTAATATTGTATTGTGCTTGAACATTCATCTAACTACTACCTGCATGGAAATGGTCTTGTTGAATCAACAAACAAGAATGTTATTCGTATCATCAAAAATACCCTTTACTCTAACCCACAAAACTAACATTATTCCCTGGTGAATGCACTTTGGGCTAACTAAGTTACACCCAATCCCTCTCTGAACACATCTCAATACTTCCTTGTATATGGCAAAGAAGCCATCCCGCCACCCAATATCTACTTGCCTACTCTCCAGTTATCCCAAGAATCCCAAGGCAAGTCGTGTTTATTGGTTTAGCATACAATGGACACATTATACAAGTTACTAGAAGAATAGATGAAAGCAAAAGAAAAATTTACACTCCACCAAAACCATATCAAGAGATTGTTCAATCGCAAGTCTGCAGGGAATCCTAGCTTCCCTATGGGTGAAATATTCTTGAAATGGGATAAACCCCATGAAGACAAAGGAAAATGCATGAAGTTCCAGTCTTTGTGGATTGGTCTATACACGGTTCACAAAACACTTGGCTAACACACGTATCGCTTGCAATCACTTGACAAGAGGATTGATAACCTTCCTGTCAATGGCCATGATTTAAAGTTGTATTTTCAGTGATCTGTGGTCGCGCCTCACCTATCTACATAACATTCTTACTATTGCTTTGTCGCTTTGTTGCTTTGCTATTTTTGTTTTTTTGTTTTAATTTCCTATTTTTGGTTGTTTTTCTTTGCTTTGTTTTGGTTGTCTTGTCATTTTATTTTGTAAATAAGTGTTGTCTTATACTGTGTTATGGATTTTGAATAAGTATGTGGTTGAGTTTAAAGAGGCGTGTGACACTGCAACACTTGGCTAGTCAAGTGTCCATCTTCTTTGTGCTCAGTTGTAACTTTTGGTCAATGAAGCCTCGACGGAAAATATGAACCTTCTGTAAGGGAAGCTCTGGTCAAACCACGAACCTGTGTCCAAACTAGGAAACCCCATGCATGTACTTAGTCTTATGCTCTATGTGTTCAATATTTATGCTCTGTGTGCTCAATATTAATCCAACTAGTAGAAATGAAGAAGGGGAGAAATCTAAATGAACAAACCTAAATTAGAGGTCTTACATGCTTCTCTGAAAGAACAACCTCTTCTTCTCTCAATAATTTTGGATCCCTCTTCCACCCAAAAAATAAATAAGTGCCTATGCATAGTCGTCTTTTCAAAAAATATAAAGGCAAAAGAAGAGAAATGCTTCCTATGTAGAGAGGTGAAGAAGGCAACTCCATCGGGGTACTATCTAGGCTCGGTGGCAGTGGAGAAATGCTTGTGTTCCTACATGACTCTGTTGGGGTACTGTCTAGGCCTGCTATCAGGGGAGCAACACTAGAGATGAAAACTTATACTTTGCAAATCGTAAGCTCGCGAACCAAACTACCCTTCCTGATTTTGAAACATTGTGATCTAGCTGAAATTTTTATTGTGCTTGACTGAGTTGGAACAAGGTGAACCATGTATGCCCATGGGGTAAATGGGGAAGCCAAAGTAACTTGCACAACGAATCAAAAACTCCTGAAAGGCCAAGGCCCTATGCTGCAAATGAACAGAAATAGAGAAGTTGGTATTCAACCAGTGTGTCACCAAGTGTTGTAGCGGCTGCAACACCCTCCAAATTTTTGGCCTGCATCCAAATTTAAGGGCTTTCCTTAGTTTTTCCCCTTGATGGTTGCAAACACTCAGGCTCATAACATGAGCTCTTGCCGAGTTTTTACACCCTCTTCACTTGATTGATCACAGGGTTGTATTTTGGCATGTTCATCGCTATGTCATGCTTGCGAGTTTGTTCTGCCATTTTGAAGGTTTGTCTTTGTGTGTATGAGTTTTATTCACTCTATCGGCATCGGTTGCACTCACACACAAAGGTATAAACACTATCATGCAAGTGTCGTCACGATAATTCGAAGACATATGTAAATTATTAGACTTGTCACTCTTAACCTTTGAGTCAGTCTCACTAAGCACATGTTGTCTTGTTGGTTTGAGGTGTCGCCATCAAGTTGTGCTAAGTGTGTGTAACATTGTTATGTATGCACAAGTACACTTGTTTTAACACTTTGTCAATTTTCCTAAAAATCGGTTAACTAGACAACCGTCTGTCAACCGGACCCAATCTTAGCGACCTTGCATTGCTGCCCAGAAATGTGCAGAGCTTGAAGCTATCCTCCAAGAAACCTACTATGCATAATTATGGAAATGATCCAGCTAATTGACTCCTAAAACTATGCAGAAGTTTTTCTAGAAACTGATCTAGTATGTGCTTCCCATAAGACCTCCCATCAAGCCTCTTAATGGTAAATCGGAAAAAATGACTTGAGCTATGACCCGGGGCTGTACTAATCTTCAAAATTGGGTAGATTTGTTGTCCACCTGCCCTTCTTCCTTGCTCTGTAACCAACCCAAGAATTGAACAGAGCTATCCTTGACCAACCCTTCTTCCCTGCTCTGCAAACAACCCACAAACTGCGCAGAACTATAAGGGAGGATTCCTTGTTGACCTGCTCTACTCACACATAAAACTATGTAGAATTGGATGTCACCAACCCTTCTTCCCTTCTCTGCAATCAACCTAGGAATTGTCGAGAATTGTCTAGGCCTGTACTATCTCCTAGGGCTGCGCAATTTTGACCAAAAGCTCCTATAGCCCAATCTTGTCCTCCTCTAGAAAAATATGCAGATTGTTTCTGCCAGTGCTTCCTGCTACCCTCACTATATTCCCCAGAGAAATTGCATAGATCCTAGCTAGATGACCTTCCAAGTGTTCCCCTTGAAAATTGTGCAGATCGGCCCAGCAAATTCCCAACACCCAGCCTGGCCTTCCTCCCAGAAATTGTGCAATTCTACCTCCCAGCTGGATTTTTCCCTACAACTATCATTTTTGTCCCGGATTGAAAAATATGTCTCCCAGTGACATCTGCACAGCTTTTCCCGACATTTCTCTAGAGCCTCACATCTCATCATGTGTTGTGCTCTCTACAATTTCAGTTCCTTGTCCCTCTCCCAGTCACCCGCACCGAAATGGAAAACAATGCAACACGATAAACTAAGAGATTTTTTTGGACTTGATATCATCTCATCATGACCGATTGTAGGAACAGGTACACCATTGAAACATTGCACGACGACAAACGGGATGGAAAAGAGGCGCATGCTAGAATACTTGCTTGCAATCGAATGAACACATGAAGCACATCGAGTAAGCGAGCAAAAGAGACACATTCACATGCACCATCAAGAAAATACCAAGACCATAAAAGACCCCTTGCACTTTGACATGTGGAGTTGAAGACATATTACACCGCGAGCATACCATCACTCAACAACACAATAGCTCAACATGGACAACATAGTCAACCAATAAATGCCAGTAGTGTCATGTGGAGTTGTGTCATGAGTTGTCTTGGCCACATAACTACTATGGAACATACCTGTTGTAATCAATATCATGTAAAGTGGAAGTCCAAGAGACCCACATATGAAGTTGAAGAGTCACGTAAAGTCGAAAAGTCATAGGAAGTCAAACTGTCATGAAGGAGGTTGAAGAGTCACAAGGGTCAGTTATACCCCATTAGCTATATATACCCCACTATTATATGAGTAAGGGACTTTTCATCTTGGCTCCTCTCACATAGCCTTAAGATTCTATAGTTTGTTCTTTGAGGAGCGAGGAGTGGCTCCAATGTCCCACTACTAGGGCTAGTAATGTATGGTGCACAAATGTGTCTTGGGTCTTTTTCTTAACTCAGAAGCCTATCTCAGGCTAGCACATTTTGACGGATGTTTTGTATTTGTTAGTAAGACTATTCTTTAAATGTTTGTAATATATGTTTTCTTAACATGTACTAAGATAGTTGAACTACTTCGGTTATTTTAGTACTCATATTGTTGAAGATGTGTTTATTGTTTATCATTGTTGTCCCATTTGTGTGGACTACTACACCGGGCATTAGACATACCATCCTTGTGTTTTCTTGGTTTTAACGACCGTCACCCTTGCGTGGACTATTCTGCTAGACAATGTACATGTTTTCCTTTGAAATTTGGTTTTCATGACTACCACATCTGTTGTTGACTATTCTATTAGATGTTGGATAGACCCTTGTTGTTGTTCGCATTTGTTTCTTCCTAGGTTGGGACTATTCCCACTCATCAAGAGGCTCACTTTTCTCCGTCATTTTTTACAGTAAGAGAACCGAGACATAAAATTACATTACGCATTCACCAAGAACACTCACCTCGCTTTTTTGAAGTTATAAGCATAACAATCTCATGTGTTTAACAACAAGAGCTAGGGAAAATCTCTAAGATAATGGGAACCGGGCCATTGTACCAAATGGTGTGAGGTCTAGTTGGTACTTCACATCGGGGAAATCCCCTGAATGTTGGTGGGTCCAACACCGTCAACAAAATAATATATATATAATATATATAATATATATAATATATATATATATATATATATATATATATATAATATTATATATAATGTATATTGTTATATAGTATAATGTATAGTATATGTAAATGTTATATGTATATGTATATGTATATGTATTATGTATATATATTATTTAATTAAATTAATTATTTATAAAATTGATATTCTTCGGAATTTATATATTCTAATATTCTTTTAAGAACATAATTTTTTTCACAAAAAAAATGTCATTCGAAATTCCATTCGTAAACACCAAAATCAACAACCCAAGAAGCCAACAAACTATTTTATGAGCTCAAAAGTGCTCTCTTCTGAACATAATCATTGAATACTCGAGGCCTTCATCCCTCTCCAAACATATTAACAAGTGAAGGAGTGAAGCCTTCAACTCCTCTCCCATAATATCAAGAGGTGAACATTCTGCAAGGCCTCTACTTTTATGTATCTGCTGATATCTATGATACTCTCATGCGTATGAGAAAAAAAATGGGATGGATAAAATATTTGACAACTTTGGTGAGAGAAGAGTCTTATTATTTATATATTTAAAATTTTAATTATTATAATAAAATTGGCATATGGCTTAATGGTTAAAAGTATGTGTTTCCTCCTAAGATGTCACAGGTTCAAAACCAGAGGGGTAGAGTATCCATGCCTTCGTAGACTATGGGGTAGAGTATCTATGCCTTCGTAGACCCCGTAGTGAAATTGTTGCATGGAGGTGGGTCCCTTGTCACATAAACAATGGGGTCTCACACACCAATTTGGTGTTTGGCTTGGCCATGACCTTAAAATTAGATAATAATAATATATTTTTCCTTATTATTTAATTTAAAATTATAATCTTAAAAAAACATTCCTTGTTTTTAATTGTGGGAAAACTTATCATAAGTTAGTTGTCAAATCAATAATGGGGATAACTACTAGTGGCTACTATCAACTAATGCAAGTTGAATCATCATTGTTATTCTATGTGTAAAATTGTAACCTGTTTCTTTACTTCTAAAAAGAACTAACTTTTAACTAAATAAAAATAGTTTTAAAACATAATCTAAGCCCTAAAAGAACATACTCTTACTTATTACTAGGAGAAGTATGTCCCTTTATATAGACAATTGTCCATCTAGAGCATTTGGGTTTTTAGATATGGGTTTTTTTATCAATAAACAAATGCTTTTTATATATTAATTTGTGTTTGGTTGGGTTGTTATTTTAAAATTAAATTATTACTATTATTATTTATAATAAAATTTAACTTTAAGTAACTAATTATAGACATTGTTGAGTAGATCTATATAGTCTAAAAGATAATAAACAATGAACTTATATCTTAATCATATTAACATAATATTAAGTTGTGATATCCATGTTGAATGCTCATATGAAAATTGATTATAAGTCAACCTGATATAATATTAAAAGAATAATAACCTTTAGGAAGTTAAGTAAGGTTTTCCTATGGACATTACTATTTTTTGGCATATATATTTACAATCTATAGACATGTTTAGAAATCATATTTTGTTGATGTTATTTTAGTTCAAATAGCCATCTTTCTTTAAGTTAATTATGTTGTTTTTATGGTGAGGTGTCCTTTTAGGTCAAAAAACAACTAAGAGTTCTCAAAAGTTGCTATTCTAGCGTATGATAATAAGCCCTAATAAAATAAAGGTTATGATAATCAAATCCAAAAACATCACTTATATTAATTTTGTGCATGACAATAACAACTAGTTCTAGGTTTACCTTTATCATAAGTTGTATTAGAAATATAACCTTGAGACAATGACTATTAGATTATGTAAAGCCTTTCTTGGTTTTGAAAACAATTGTAAATCAATAGGCTTTTAATGATGCCAAGAAAATAAACTCTTCTTTCAACTTGTATTGTTCCTATTATTTTATATGGATGTGAAGTTTGGGGTTACAACATTTGTAGACAATTGTGGAGAAACATTGAAAAAATCCAAAAGCCTTTTATATAACCTATAAGCATTGTCATTAGATTTGACATATTTCAAGGTTGAAATTTGAAATTAGCTAAACTTGAAGCAAGATGAAATAAATTTGTTATAATTGAATGAAGTTCAATGAAAATTTAAAGTTGAGTTCAAATTCAAATAAGTTTTTGACTAAATTAACTTGTTTTCATCTAAATTCATTGGCATTAAATTAAAACTCAATATTTTTTACTATAAAAAAAATAGTAATAAAATAAAATCCTAAGTAAGTCTTCTAGTTGCATAGAATACTCCTCCCTCTACATATCTTTCCTCCCACTTGGCATAAAATAACATTCATTCCAAGTCTAGTTTCAATACAATGAAACAACCATTCAAATCATTCCAAAGTCGAATCTTCACACATTTGAAACTTAGAAGTATTTTTTTTGTGTGTGTGTTTTGTGAGTCAGTAGCGAATATTTATATTACGATATAAACACAGAGTACAAACATGATAGCTAGTATGCCAGATTGGAAACCAGGCTAACTACATAAAATGATTGTCTTAATCACATACTTAACCAGGCATGCCATGAGGTCTTTTTGTCTTTGGTATATCTTATATAGTTCAACAAAATCACCTTCCTTACTACTACTAATTATCGATCAGTCTACCTTATTGACTACACATTTTATATCTGCATACTAGAATTTAACAAAATAACTACCATACTGCATATGAAACCATAAATAAAAACTAAACAAAAGACTGGAAAAAACCATAATCAACTAACAAGAGTTGCTTCCATCATTGTCCCCGGACCTTGCTCAACTGTAGGGGTTTCTCCCTCACTTCACGTTTTTTATGATGCCCCTCCCACACCTGGAGCTGTGTTAACGACCGCCTACATCATTGACCTCCTGAACATTATAGTTTCTCAGACGCGCAGGATCCCCTCGCTCTTTACCCAATGTGACATCTAGATTATGGATGTACTTTAGGTAGATCGAGAAAATTTTATTCATATCCCCAATCCTGTAATTTTGCAAATATTTTGTTCTTCTACACATTTGAGAGCCTCCTCAATAGCTCTTAGTCTTTGGTTTATCACCTACAATTGGAGTTGTGACTCCATCTATCCCTTGGCTTGCTCATCTGTTGCCTCTGCTTGCAACTTCCCAACTAAAGTTTTAATGTGTCAAGATGTCTCCAAGGTCTTATGGTACACCGTCATCCGAGTTCTAGTATTCCTTGTGTCAATAAGCCAATATACCACCTCCTCAATTTGATCATTCGGGACAACCCAACACTGTCTTCTAACCTCCCTCTCTCAACTTTCCACTATCTCCTTCCCTTTTGTGCGCAATAGTCGTCACATCCTCCATTTGAGTCCTTTTACTAGCCTTAGAACCCTGAGCATCTGTGTGAGGTTTTCCCCTCAACCTGCCTCCAGCATTGCAACCCTTAGCCATTACACTCCCTAGAACCTTAATTTCCTATGCTAAAATTGCTAACCCACCCTCACTGCTACACTACTTTCCATCTCCCAACCTTATCTCTACAATTCCTACTCCCTATCGTAACTCACAATTTAAAGGAAATGGCCAAGAAATAACCAACCTCACTGATTTTTGAGTGTATTCCTTCTCTAATTTCGGTAACTTCCTCATGCTAGCGGTGTTTCAGTACAAGCATGTGAGCTTATGGGACTACTCCCTCTCATTCACCCCTTCAATCAGTCTGTACAAAGTCATAATTGCCATTGCCTTTCTCTAGTATGCCACCCCTTGGGAAATCATACTTCTCCACTCCTCTCGCAGCCTTCTCCAATTAATGTGGTGATCCGAAGGATGGCCTATTAAGGAGGAAATCCCCTCTCCCATCATAAAACATCACTACTTCCTTATACAGTGAACACATACCTGTTCTCATTTCCAAACTAGTCACCACTTGTCTTTCCATAATGAGGGTTATTCATTTACCTCACCAAGTGGTCCATTGTCTTGATTCAGGCCCACTCCTTCTCTATCAACCCACCTTCCTTATGTAGAGTTATCTCTCTCTTCCAACCTTCGACATTCATCCTTTATTTTACATGCATACATTTCCTCCCACACCACGTCGATTAGTTATTAGTTGCTCTTAACCCCTTCATTTTCCACACTATCTGCCAATGTGTTTATTGAGCGATATACTAAGGTGAAATCCATAGTTTTCAATACCTCCAAATTTTTTTGAATGTGTTGGATTAAATGGGCCAAGCGCTAGTTCTTCATTTCTTTGCTCCTATGTGTGCCACATTTCATCCTTTATGTTGCTTGAATGGTTAACATAAAGTCCCCTTTGACTATCACATTCATCATTCCTTAACAGATCATCATTTCCAATGCATGCTCGAGGGCCTGGAACTCTACTACATTGTTTGAGGCATGCCCCATGTTTATGAGGTATAATCTTCATATTTTACCTGTATAGGCCTGACTGACTCCTCCATTCCTTTCCTTGCCCGAATTCATTTTCGATACTCCATCAAAATTTAGTTTCAGGAAATTGTTAGGGGGATCTAGCCACATTGCAGAGCCAACTTGGATATATCATTTACTGGGCTGATGACTCAGACCACTTAGGTAGTCCATAGCAAAAATTTTAGAATTCTCACTTCTTGGGGGGATGGTTGTTCCTCTAAGGATTGAGTGCCTCTGCTAATAATTGTCTCCCTAAGTCGACGTCTTATTTCCTCCACCATATTTTGACAGGAAACTCCTTATCATGAAATATGTGTCAATTGAACTCCCCTCCTTCATTTTCCCCCCACCTAAGCTAGTCTTGATCGTTATTAAACAAATTTTTTCTCTAGCTTAGTTCCTTAATTATTTTCTGAGCGGCTAAGTCATTCAAGCCTAGATGTTGAAAGATGTTCAAATTCCATCCTCTCCATTTTTTATTCTCCTGTACTTGTTCCCAGAATTGGTGGACTTATTTATACCCCAGGTTGTTTGTGCTTCATTGGAAAGGATGCCATTCCTCTCTACTTAACTTTATTTGTTGTTGTTAAGAATCATCCTAGAATAGGGATTCTTTCCCATTTTGTATTTCCTAGAAATAATGTTGTTGTATGATACCTTTGTTATTCCATGTCATATTCCAAATAGTTGACCCCTAGATTGAACTTGAGAGCCTGACTAAGTATTTTTTTGGCAATCAGGAGCATATTTTGATTTCCATAGATTCGCCCATGGAGTCGACCCGTCTTTTAATCATCTCCATTGGTTATTTATCCATTAGTTATTTTTGGATCTTGAAGGCCAATGCTTCCTTCATATTTTAGTTTAAAAATAGTATTCCAAGTCACTAATGACCATTTGTGTTTTTCCTCTACCCCTCTCCATGAGAAGTTCCTTTATACTTGTCTAGTCTTTGGAGCACTCCCTTAATAGGAGTAGGAGGGATAGATAACATGTAATATGGAATACCCTGAAGCACTGACTTTATTAGGACCAATTGACCAGCCAAGTTCAAGGCTCTTACCGTCCATTGTTTAACCATGTCCTCAAGGTTTGAGATAACTTTCTCCCAATTGGACTTCTTCCAGGCTTGCACTGTTAGACAGACCCTTAGGTACTTTGATGGGAGGATTTTCCTTGGAACCCTAAGATAATCATTAAATCCTACTGATAGAAATATGGGTGTTAAATAAAAAAATCATGGACTTGGACTGATTGATATCCATACCTGAAGTAGAATTATAGGAATCCAAGGTGACTTTAAATGAACAATCCTCCTTCACGATGGTAATACCATGCAACATGGTACAAGAAACAGTTGGTGCATTGTTTCCTCACCTTCCTCATGCAACTTGAGGCCCTTTATATCTCCTTCTCTTCTTTCCATGATGATCGCCCTCCCCACACCTTCCATCATTATGATAAACGAGAAGGGAGAAATGGCATCCTCTTGTAACATTCCTCTAGGCGAAAAGAAAAGATTTTTCAGGGCTCCATTAACCAATATTGAAAAACTAGGGGATGAGACTAGGGCCATAATTCAATAGATCCTTCGCTTACTAAAACCAGATTCCCCTAATATCAGTTTCATATAATCCCAACTAATATTTTCATATCCCTTTAATAAATCTAGTTGAATAATCATACTTGGATTTTTTTGGGTCTTCAATCAGTGATCTATCTCATACACAAGAATCACATTATCCAAAATCTATCTCCTCTTAATAAAACCAGACTGTTCTACTGATATCAAACATGGAAGAATCATTTTCATTCTATTTTCCACTGCTTTGGATATGATCTTGTATACAAAATTACATAGGGCTATTGGATTGAACTTGCCATGACTATTGGCCCTTTCTTCCTTCATAATTAGGGAAACAAAAGTCGAATTTAAGGCTTTCAAAATAGTTGATGAGTCCTTTGAATCTACTACTACCTCATGAATATCTTGTTTAACTACATCCCAACACTCTTTACAGAAATCAACAGTAAAGTCATCTGAATTGGGGTATTTTCCATTATGAATTTCATTCATAGCCAGGGCCACTTCTTCCATGGAGACCAGATTATTCAAATTTTTATTGTGTTCCTTCGTGATCAACTTAGGGATATTCCTAACAATTAGTTGGATATTCTCTCTTCTATACACTTGAAGAATTTTTGCTATATTTTGGAAGTGTTGAACCGAGACTTTGTGAATATCTTGATTTACTTTGTAACTATGCCCCCTCTCATCCTTAATTATGAGAATCTGATTGGATTTTCTATGTTCAGTGACAAAAATTTATTTTCTTATCGCCCACCCTAAGCCATAACACTCAAGACATCTGTCTCCATATAATTTTCTCATATCTTCACCTTTAATCCTATTATTTTAGTAGTTCCATCTACTCTTTTCTGCTTTCATTTGAGTAGCCTTCTCTGATCAAATTATGTTGTAATGTTTCAATATTCTATTCCAAATCATTTTTTTCTTGGAAGATGTTATCAAATTATAAATTATTCCACTTCTTTAATTTCAATTTGATATATTTTAACTTTTCCTATAAGATGTACATTGTAGAGCCCCTAATTGGGATTTGTTCACCCCAACATATTTTAATATTCTCCATAAAGGCTAGGTGATCGAACCAAAAGGCCTCGAATCTAAAAGGTCTATTTTTTGGAGTACCTAACATTATGATCATAAAACCACCAGCCAATGATCTGGTCCTCCATAGTGAAGGATATTTTCTTTCACATCTATCCCTTGCATCAACAGATCCTCATAAATTAAAACAAATTCAGGCCTAGACACAACTTTATGATTCCCCCCGTGCTTATTACTCCATGTAAAGCAACCATGTAGGTTCCATGTTAATAAGATTGAAGTCCTCAATGAATTCCTTAAAGGATTTAGCATCTCTATTTATACGTCATTGGCCCCTTTTTTTCTAATATTGAAGTCCCAACCCCAACACCCGAGGGAGGTGGCCTTACCTAGTTCTTATCTCTCTTAAATATTGAAGAAGCTTGATTTCTCCTATGTTCTTTGAGGACCATACACATTCGTAAAAACTAGTGATCTTGGAGTCACTATAACTTAGATTTCCAACAATAAAGAGGACCTCATAGCTTTTGCATCAAGTAAAATCAAGTTTTGGGGGTTCCAACCAATCGTTAGTCCCCCTGCAGATCCATGTGCTATGACCTCCATTATCTCAAACCTCCTCCCCAATTTATTACTTAATTGCTTAATTTTTTCTATTGAGCACTTTGTTTCTTGCAGAAAAATAAGATCTGCCTGTTCCATTTTAATATTCCTTTCAAGCAATCTTTATTTCCTAAGGTTATTGATGCATCTTACATTACATGTTAAAACTTTCATGATTTAACTATGTTGAAGGTGTTGCGAGATTAATGCTCTCATCTTATCTGAATTAATTAGCATGGCTCCTAAATGCTAGAGGGAAACATTATTAGACTTCCTTCCTCTTTTTCGATAGTTGTATCATGGCACCAAAACCATCAAAGATCTCAATGCCTTCACTCCCATATCAACTATCAAAGAATGTGATCTTTTCTTACCTCTTATATTCTTTTCTTCTCTCATCAGGTATAGGTATTGGATCCAATCCATTTGCTCAGCTGGGATGGCCTCCGGTACCTGTTTTCTCACTTGTGCCATCATATTTTAGACGTTGATTCCTTCCCTTTCCACTATTTCCTGAAACTATTGGTCCTTTGTTCCTACCTCTTTTGGAGTCATCTTTGTATCTCCCTCAAAATCCTTTGATAGATCTACAATATTCCCCTACTGCCCAATATCTTCTATCGATTGTAGTAGTTCTTACTCTTTCCCTTCTTCTTTATCTTCATTTTTATATTCTTCCACCCCATTAGTCTCTGGGTTCTCTTCTGATAATATTTCAAATCTATTTCTTTATGCTTTTCTCCCTCCTGTGTTCCTGTGTTGTTGTCTTCAATTTTCTCTTCCCATTAGGTCAAGTCTTACAAACCCACCTGTATCCTTTAATTTTGATTCTTTTCCTTACTCTTCCACTTTGTCCAGAGGGAATTCTCATATCAGGTGGCCATGTTCATGGCATATTCTGCATCTGAACAAAATATTCTCATAGTCCACATATTGTAACCATATTTCATCCCTGTACTCTAGTTTGACTACTACAGGTAGGGCTTCAGAGACATCCATTTCTGCACAGCTTTTTGCTTACGATGTATATTTTCCTTGTAGCGTTGCCTTCAATATTTTAATAAAATTCCCCAATGTATAGATCCTATCAATTTTAGGGTTGAGGGTAGCCAATAATCCAGAGGTAGGGAGTACATCCTAAAATTCTCCATTCATGGTCATATGTATAAGCCAATTGATGTAAAGAAGTAGGGACCATCATCAAATATTCGGTCTCTATCCTCCATATTGGAAAATACCACTGTAAAAAATCCTTTGCACCCTAGATATAGTTATATATAACCTTTTTGTTTCCAGTGATGTTTAATCCACTCACACAAGGATTTTTCTATGGGCCAAAGCCCCACAAACTTGCATATGACAACATATTATTTAATGTGATCCATAAAGCCTTGAGTCTCGGGATCAATGATTATTTCCATTGGGATTATTGTTGTTTTTGGCTTACACGATACCGAAGGTCCTTTTGACTTTTTTTTTTGCTACTAGTTT
>APFE031064260.1:0-16374 GCA_000404065.3 Pinus taeda
TCACATTCATGTATATATTAGATAGCTGGCTAAATGAATAAATGCATTAGTTTTCTGGAGTTACTCCTGGCCTGACAGGCTACACAACTAAAAATTTGCAATTCCAACAAATCTTTGCTGGATTTAAAGAAAATTTGACTAAAAAGAATTAAAATATAAAATAGCAAGATTACTTGAAACATAAAAAATAAAATATTTTAACCATAATAATTTTTTTTTTAGTTTCTTTATATAAATATCATTATGCATGTTTCACATTAAATTATTTTATTTAATATGACATAAATATTTTTTTACAACCCATTTATGTATATTAAATGTTTTACTGTTATTGATATATTTTTAAATACATGTCATTATTATTAAACTTTACATAGTGAAATATTTATTATGACACATAATGAATATTTTATTGTTATTAATAATTTTTGAATGTTATATATCAATTTCTATTTTAAAAATGAATGAATTATATATATCCGTTTATAAAAATTAACTCAATTATTTTACTTTTAATTACTTTTATTTTGAACATTGAAATTTTTTATTATATAGTATAACTCATTTAATTTTAATTAGTTATTCCTTTTGGACATTGAAATATTTTATTATAATAAATATAACACACATTAAGTTTTACAAGGCACATATATGTTTTATTTATTTTTTAATTACTTTATCTTTCTAAATTTGATATAAAATTATATTAGTTAAAATGGACATTGAAATATTTTATTTATAGTTTATGTGGTAAAGATGAAATATATAAAGTAAATGTGAAATATTTTTATCACATCTCATTCAAACTGGATTGTAATATTAACAACCAACCCAATGATCACAATGAAAATGTGATTATTGATGTTTTATAATGCTTTTAATTAAAACTAACAAATATGTATATTCATTATGTTTTTATTATAGCCAATATTGTTTCTTGGTTTAGAAGTATATTTTATTTTGATTTTAAAAGGGACACTTGTCAACTTCGTGTTGAACATAGATAGAATCTCACACTACCCTCTATAGAATATGCCTTACGTTATCGAATATGCCTTGAATGCATTATAAACATACATAAATAGAGGCCTTACGTTATCGAATATGCCTTAATGCATTATAAACATACATAAAATTGCATTTCTTTTACTTAGATTATTAGCACATCACACTGCTCTGAATGTAAAAATTAAATGACAAAATGTCACATAGTGATAATAGTAACCGCCAAAATTTTCCAAAATTCATTGTTTTAAAATAAAATAAAAGCTTAAAGGCCAAGTTTTCATGGTTGATATTATTTTTCATATTTTTATACATAATTGAGAAGTGATGTTATGAAGTTGTGGGATAGTGATTATATGTTTAAGATATTAATTACCATTTATTTCTTGAAGGTTTAAAAATTTGATTAGGATTGAGTGTAAGTCTTCAGTGATTGAGTGATTGTGTTGAGAGAAGGAAGGTGTATTTTATAGTTTATTATGATAAAAATGTGTAACCATAAAACATGTTATATTACTTAGTATGAAAAATATCTATAATGTTTTTATGTAATGTTAAAGTGATATTTCGTACAAATTGACCTAATATAATATTTAAAAAATAATAACATAGAAGAAACACATGATATATGTGCTTATATTTAAAAAAATAAATTATATATATATTGTTAGTTAGTTAGGGGTTATCTAAATTAATTGTGACCAATTTCATTATGCAATTGGCTAGTTCCATTTTGGTAGGTGCCATGTGAATGCACTAGTTTATGCTAGTGAATTCACTATGACATTGATGCAGGAGCATCTAGGCCTAGCCAACAATGTGATGGAAGTAGTCACATGTTGTGGCTAATGCAAGTATGGAGGAAGACTTGGTTGTTTAATTTGTATTAATTTCAAAATAAATGTAAGTAGTTAATTATTGCCTAATTCTGAGCTGAATTAGGAATAAATGGCAAGTGATCCTCCGTGTGTGGAGATCAAGCCAAGTAGTTAGAATTGTTCAGATTAGGATAAGATTTGATTTCTAAATATGTAGTCTATCCCTTCAATTGAGAAGGAAACTGTTAGATAGGAGATATATGTAAATCCCTTTCTTTTCTGAAGAGGATTCGAGAAAGCACGTCAGAGAGGGAGAATATCGAGAGTATTTGTAAGCCTACGGGCAGCGTAGGGAGAGGGAGGCCATTAATTAGAAGAATGAGGCCAGAGAAGGGAGAGAGCCTCGAATGTAGTTTGTATTTATGTTTGTACACATAGAATTGAATTTGAGGTTAGAACTGTGCAATTGAATGCATTTCTTTTGAGACAGAGATCTTTGATATTATAATTTGGGCAAGGCCGAGAACTTGTAGTGGATTTATTTTGAATAACCAGTGTCGCGAGTATAGTTATATAATCGGCCCGTGGAGGCCTTTAATGCTTCTTGTTGTTGTTGTTGTTGTTGTTGGCTTTTTTTTTTTTTTTTTTTTTTTTTTTTTTTTTTTTTTTAATCTATATTCGAATTCTCTTAATGTCGGCCTGCGTCTTTCATATGTTTTGATGGAGATCTAGTGTTAAAGGATCAATTGGTGAGTGCATTCCATCATTCTGGTGTCGCAAGCAGAAAAACCCAAATACACTAAGTATCGGGCTCAAAACGCGTTTAAACAGAGAATCCAAACTTCAAATCCTTTAAACGGAGGCTTTGAATGACATTGGGTCCGTAGAATCCCAAATCGCATCGGCCCTGTGTCACATCACCGAAAACCATTTAGAAAGGCAAATCATGCTAAAACCCTTGCGAATTCAAGAACCAGACTTGAAATATTATGCATTGGAGTTTCAAGTCCTATTAGGTCTGGAATTTAGATTGCATCGACATTTCAGAGCGGGAGTATGAAGTGTTAAGCACCCATTTTGATTGCTGATAGCAATTAGCGATAATCGCATCGGATCCCCACTAAGGAATAACACCGATATATGGCCTTTGCTGCTGTCAATCATTGATTTAGCGACTGAATCTGAGCCGTTCGATCAGCTAGATCTTGATTCACGACAATAACAAATATAACTATGTAAAAAGGTGGAAAAAGCTTTGTTTCGACATTTTGGAGAGTATTTGGTCCCGAAAGGGAAAAAGCATGGTTTTAAGCTTTTTTGAAGGCTTTTAATTTCCGATAGGAAAATGCATAGTTTTCAAAGGAAAAGGGGTGTTTGGCGGCGTGATTGTGGTGTCATTTTTGATCCATTTGTGGTTTTATATTGAACCATTGTTTCCGCTGCATCATTTTTGGTATCAAAGTAGGGAAAGGAAGAAAATTTCTTGTGAGAAGGATGATTTATGATACAGAATTGTAATTGAATAATTGGGGTTAAATAGAAAAAAGAAATTATGTATGAAGGAATTAAAAACAGAGTTATGTGCTAAAGTATTTATGTAGGCAAGAGGAAGGATCAGATTCTAATCTGACAGAAGGAAGGCACACAGAGGTGATGTGTAGCAGAACTTGCAAATGCAAGAGACAAAGGAAATCCATTCAAAACACAAGTGACAACATAAGAAAGTGGGAAGAGTGCAATAATATAGAACAAGAGAAGCTATGAGAGAAGAACCAGATGTGTTCTTAAAAGCAAAGCAAGGAAAGCACTCTAAAGTGGTAGTGAACCTAAAGAATCCAACAAGAGATTAGACATAGAGGACAGCTGAAGTGTTCTCAAGAGAGAGTGAGAGATTGCAGAAGCCTGGAAGGAGCAAAAGTGTTGCTCAAGAGAAGGTTCCAGATAGAGGACCGTGCTTACCAAAAGATTGAGTGAGGAGAGCTTAGTGAGGTAAGATCGTAGTAAGGAGGACTTGCTGTTGCAAAGACTTGTTGCAAAGGAGTGAGGAGCTCATGGAAAGAGAGGAAAAGAAGATGACTATAGATAGTCATAGAAAAGGTTCAGAAAGAAGCCACAATAGAAGGAAAGATGCCAAAGCAAATGGCATGAGGATGAGTCAAAAGGAGTTTGACAGAGAGAGAGTTGAGATAGAGTTCCAGATTGGAATATTGATGGAGATGCTACAGAGAAGTGATGAAGCATGGTTAGACCATGAGAAGGAGAGTAAAGTGGCAGAGGCTACAAGAGAAGAGAAATCAACAAGTGAATTTAGAGATAGCAGAAGAGTTGAGAAAGATTGAGTAGATATTGAGTGCTCAAGAGGAACTAGAGGAATTCAGAGAAGTAGAAGCAGAAATGGAAGTTTCCATTTGCAGACCAGAACAAGGTGAAATTTTGGGTGAAGAGGATAATGGGAGATCAGCTGAAGATCTCGTTAACTATTGGCATAGTTCAAAATGATTAAAAGATATGATAATAAGGGAAGCAGATGAGGCAATGGAGCCTTGTGATTTTTATTCTCATAGTTTGTGTATGTTTGCAGGATATATAGAGGATGATGGATAGTCTGGTGAAACTGTCACAAGCAGGAATTAAGATCTTAAGGTGAAGTATGATGGAGAATGCCTTTTAGAGGAAGAAGGTGCCGATCTATTGCAGCAGAAGGAGTTCATAGATGAAATTCTGTTTGGTGTGAAACAATCAGATGAAGTTGATATGGACCAGGCGTCTAATGATAATGCCATAGTGGTATTAAAAGAAGGTAAACAAATAAGATTGTATGATGAAATTGATGAAAGAACTTTGCAATATGATAGTTCAGAAAACAGGACCACTCAGGAGGATTGCCAGGAAAAGAATGAAACTGAGAGTGGAAGTTGTGATGAACTGCTGGAGAGATTTCATATGGAAATAAAATTATTGGAAAGACTGCTCAAGGAACCTGAAGGAGAAATGAAGCTCTCATAACCTGATGGAGAAAAGGATATGGTTACTATGCATGGTAAGGATGAACTATCTCTAACATTTATAGAGTTAAGTAAATGTTTAGACTTTTCAATTAATGATGTGACTGCAGGTGTGGAAGACAACACTAATAAATATGATGTTGAAATCAGAGAAATTGAGCAGAGGTTATTTGAAGGTTAGATGAAAGATTAGGAACAACAAGGAATTTATGTCCTCAGAGACATGAAGGAGACAGAAGTATTAATCCAACAAGATGAAGATGGAAGGAACCAACAATTTAAAGGAGATGATCAACAACATGAGAATGAATTTGAGGAAGGCATTAGATTGCAGAAGTATAGCAACTGGCAGCGGAATGAAGAACCAGAGATTGGTCTGGCAGTGCAAAGAAAGACAAGTGAAGACCAAAGATATAGATGGAGAATGAAGAAAAGAGTCAAGTGGAAGTTATTACAACAGAGGTGGAATGGCAAGCTGATGAACGAGTTCAGGGAACTTGAACAAATTCATATTGATTTGTTAGATAAGAAGAGACTCAGAGAAATGGAGTCACAACAAGAAGGATAAACTGAAATTCAAAAGATTTATGATGAAGGATTGGTGCTTAAAGCATCAAAAGAGGATGGAAGGTATTGTGTTTTTTAAATTAATGATTGTTGTACGTTTGCAGGTCATGTAGACTTGAGGAAATACAAGCAATTGTTGGAAACTATTATATTAACAGGTGAAGAGATGACTACTCACAGTCATATACAGAATAAAGGGAAACGTTATGGCCAAGTGAAGGAAAATGTCTAGTGAGAGGACATCCAAAGGATAATTCAAAAGGAGGATAGCAAGGGAATTATTGAGATCCAAGGAATGTTTGGAAAGAAAGAGACCCATTCATATGAAAATGGAACAAGGAATTTTCTAAGGAAAATTGATGATGCTAATAGAAACCTATTGGAGAATCTTATAAAGACCTTGGTGTTTCATAGTTTTGAAACCGATATTTTGTGTGTAAATGCATGATACATTAAAGTAAGACAACTGATTCATGTTGTCATCAGGGAAAGAACAGAACATATATGATTTTTCAGAAGTTAAAGGAAGGAAACTCACCTAATCATGTGATGTAGGGGAAAGGACAACTATTAAACATAGCTGTAGTGAATTATCTAGATATTAAATAGTCGTTGAAGATCATTGACCTTGAAGAAAGCCAGAGTAAAGAAGGATTAAAGACATATATTGCAGACAATGCAGTTAATGAAGATCATGCAAAACTCTTGGGAGAAATTTCAAATGAGATGACAAATTTGTGGCATGAGTCAAGTCTTTTGAAGATAAGGCAAGGAAACCAAGGAATAAGTGATCAGACTATACAACCAGAACTGAATGAGAATGAAAAAGTTGTCATGGATGACAAATATGATGAAGAAGTTGTCAGAAGTGTTGGCATAATGAGGGAGCAAGGTAAAGCATTTGTGTTTATTGAATTGATTAATTCTGATGAAGATTTATATGTAGGAACAAGGCAATGTGAAGTCCATCTGAACCAAGGAGTTAATTCTGAAGAAAATATCAAATTAGTGAAGGATAAGATCAGAATATCTCAGGAAGATGGAATGATGTTGAATTTACAGTATGGGAGTGACAAACAAGAGAGGAGTTTCAAGAGATGATAGTAATAGGATTCCTATTGTACCACAAAGAGTTATTGATGAAGAAGAGGCTGGAAGTGACATTTCAGGAGTAGACAAATATGATGCCATAATCCTTAAGGGTGAAAAAATGAAGTTACGGGAAGAGTAAATATTACAAATAGCTAATCAAGCAGGGAAATTTTGATTTTTCAAGAAATTTGTAGAATTGCAGGTATACTAGAATTTGAAGTAACAAGTAGTGAAGTCATTATTGTAGAGGATCAATGGAGAAGGCATTTGTGCATTTCAGAAATGTATATGGGAAAATATTGGCACATGGATTATGATGTTCTTATGCAAGAACACAATCAGTTGCAGGAGAATAGTATTCAACATATGATAAGTGAAATGGACAAAGAATTGGATGAGTTGTGGAGACTCATACAATAGCATTCCAATAAAACAAATACAGGACAAAAGAAGAAAGGAAGATTGGTTGGAAAGAATGGTACAGGTGAAGGAAATGGAAAACTGCAAATTAAGATGTGGGAGCCTGTTATAAATTGTAATGATGAGCAAATAGTAGTAAGATATGTGAAAAGGATAGCAACAGACAGTGAGAGCATAGCTAATGGGGCAATGCAACATAAAGTATGGAGATCGGGAGAACAACAAACAACAACAATAACAAAGGACAGACTACCAAACAAAGTATTGGATCCAGGAGGACACAGATCAAAAGCGCATGACCAGGAGATCATGATTAATTTAAACTTTGGGATTCTGATGCAGGAGCATCTAGGCCTAGCCAGCAATGTGATGGAAGTGGTCACATGTTGTGGCTAATGCAAATATGGAGGAAGACTTGGTTGTTTAATTTGTCTTAATTTCAAAATAAATGTAAGTAGTTAATTATTTCCTAATTTTGAGCTGAATTAGGAATAAATGGCAAGTGATATTCCCTGCGTGGAGATCAAGCCAAGTAGTTAGAATTGTTCAGATTAGGTTAAGATTTGATTTCTAAATATGTAGTCTATCCCTTCAATTGAGAAGGAAACTGTTAGAAAGGATATATATGTAAATCCCTTTCTTTTCTGAAGAGGATTCGAGAAAGCGTGACAGAGAGGGAGGATATCGAGAGTATTTGTAAGTCTACGGGTAGCGTAGGGAGAGGGAGGCCATCAATTAGAAGAATGAGGCTAGAGAAGGGAGACAACCTCAAATGTAGTTTGTATTTATGTTTGTACACATAGAATTGAATTTGAGGTTAGAATTGTGCAATTGAATGCATTTCTTTTGAGATAGAGGTCTTTGAAATTATAATCTGGGCAAGGCCGAGAACCTGTAGTGGATTTATTGTGAATAACCAGTGTTGTGAGTATAGTTATATAACCGACCCATGGAGGCCTTGAATGCTTCTTTTTTTTAATCTATATTTGAATGCTCTTGATGCCGGCCTGTGTTTTTCATATTTTTTGATGGAGATCTGGTGTTAAAGGATCAATTGGTGAGTGCATTCTATCGTTCTGGTGTGGCAAGCGGAAAAACCCAAATACACTAAGTATCGGGCTCAAAATGTGTTTAAACAGAGAATTCGAACTTCAAATCCTTTAAATGGAGGCTTTAAATGACATCGGGTTCGTAGAACCCCAAATCGCATCAACCCTATGTATTTCCTTGTCGCATCGTAGAAAACCATTTACAAAGGGAAATCACACTAAAACATTGGAGTTTCGGGTCCTATCGGGTCTGACACTTAGATTGCATCGACATTTCAAAGCAGGAGTATGAAGTGTTAAGTACCCATTGTGATCGTCGATAGCGATTAGTGATAATCGCATCGAATCCCCGCTAAGGAATAGCACTGATATATGGCCTTTTCTACTATCGATTGCCAATTTAGTGATTGAATCTGAGCCGTCTGATCGGCCAGATCTTGATTCATGGCAATAACAAATATAACTGTGTAAAAAGGCAGAAAAAGCTTTGTTTTGACATTTTGGAGAGTATTTGGTCCCAAAAGGGAAAAAAACATGGTTTTAAGCTTTTTCGAAGGCTTTTCATTTTCGATAGGAAAAGGCATAGTTTTCAAAGGAAAAGGGGTGTTCGACGGGGTGATTGTGGGGTCATTTTTGATCCATTTGTGGTTTTATATTGAACCATTGTTTCCCCTGTGTCATACATTCACTAATGTGAGGAAACATTCCTCTCTCTCTCTCTCTCGGCACATGCACACACACACTAGAGTTGACATCCATGAATGTGGGGAGGAATTTCTCTCTTTCTCTCCATATATATATATATATATAGGTGGACTAGCTCAAGTGGTTGATCGATTTAAGCTTTATACAAGAGTTCTTGGGGTTGATTCCTTGTGTTTGTTACCTTTGTTACATGCTTCACTTAATGTCCTTAATAGATTAGTGACCTAATCAGTGCTAATGAATTTACACTAAGTACCATATATAATCATGGAGAACTGCTACAAAACTTTCTTAAAAGATTTCCCATGAGATGTTCCTTGGAAAGGCCATCAATATGTTCAAATTCCCCCAACTCAGGTTTAATCTCACTTATGACATGTTTTCCCCTTATAGACTATTTGACATTGGTAAAGTACCAAAAATCTTATTATTGCTTGAGTGCTTGAGAGTGAAACAAGATGTTTCCAAACATGTAGGCCTGAGAGTTTGAGCAATCGATTGAACCATTTTCCCAAAGTGCTTGAGAGTGGGACAACATGTTTCTAAACATGTAGACCTAAAAATTTGAGCAATTGATTAAACCATTTTCCCAAAGCATATTACCAATAAAATAACCAAAACCATAATTAAACACATTGAGGACCCAAACTTACCAATAGTTGTGAAAATAAATGATAATATCAACCTCCATTCAAATATTACAATCAAGAGAATAAATCTTATAAAATATTCTATATTTATAATTATATTGGAATAAAAATAAGATTACATATTAATTCTTTCTGAATTTTAGATCTTTAATAAAACTAAAATTAAAATAAATTTATATAATTTAATTTTAATTAAAAATTATTTTCCTATATACCTACCAAAATATATATTCATTTAAAAAAAATTGAATTTCGAAAAACATTTATGCCACCCATGACCGAACCCTTACACCAATTATAATGCTTTCTTGGATCTAAAGAAAGAATTTGTTGGAGAAGTACGTAATCCATTGAAGTAAGTCAAGGGACAATAACTGGCAACAAATTTTGGCGTGCAGCGTTTTTCACGTTACATGACAAGATTGAGGTTTTCATTTATCCAATGAAAACACGAGGAAAATATTTAATTTTTTGATATATTTGAATTTGACAGGTGGAAATGAAAAAGGAGTGTTGTGAAGGGGGCTGACATATCAAGTATAACACGCTAAAATAACTTGCCCTTTTGGAATAAGATCAATTTCTAAGATTCCTCAGTGTTATTTTAGTAAAATATGTTTTGGAGAAAAAGTTGTAAGAATATTTATAATTAAATCATATTTATAGTAAATTATAGATTTTTTTAAAGTATAAAATTAGTTTATTTAAATATATGGTGAATAAAATTTGGAAATTCGAAAAGTTTTTTTTTATAATTACTTTTCTTTATAATTACAAATGATGTTTAATTAATAATTTTGTTTATTTTTTAGAATTATATACAGTAAAAAATGATTGAAAATATGTATAAGAAGTTTTTTGTTTTTTTTTTTTTCCCTTATAAGGAAATTAAAAAAATTTGGACTATTTTTGCATTTGTGCATATCATCTTTCCATAGAGGTATGTTAATTTTTTCTGTATCGTTTCAATTTTATAGGATGTTTTTAAGAAGTTATACAATATAAAAGTTTAAAAGTTTCTTAAATTTGTTTTTAATTATGGTTTAAATTGTCACATTTGGGTCAAGTGAAGTGTGTTATCCCTTGTTTTAATGTTTTAGTAATTAAATGTGCATAAGTTTATTTCTAGTTAAGTGAGTTACACTGAAATATATGGGAAAACTTTAATTGTCAACAAATTTAATACGGATAATAATTGATGATAACTTTATAATTAGACATTTTTATTATGTGAATAAAGAAAAATATGGAAAATTAATTGTTGAGTACAAATGGCTGAAATAGAAAAATACTGCAATTTACTTTGAAAGTGTTATTACGCATCAAGAAGTCCCAGACATCTAATATGAATGATTAGATTTAATTGATTAATTGATTAAATTATGATATTGACTAATTAATTTTTTCCTAGAAGACATGGAGTTGTCCTCAAGAATGAGAAACATGAGCTTATTAATGAGCAAATAACTACCTGCCACATGTTGGTGAGGTGGAGACAATTATTAACCACCAAAAGAGTGGTAGATGAGATAATATTTGTTATTTTTACTTGCCTTTGTCTCATTATTCATAGAGCAGAATAGAGACCGAAGAGAAGCAAGTAGCAGAAAATAGAGAGAAAATGGAATTGTGATGTATGTAAATTCTTATATAGTAGAAAAATAGAAAGGGAAAAGCTGAAATCACATGTTATATCTACAATATATTCTTCTACATAATGAAAATTAAACTACGAATTGTAGAATTTTTTTCTATAAAGTAGAGTTTCATTAATTTATACCAATTTGATGCAGAAGACTTTGATTGAAAATGAATAAGGAATGAAAATGAATGTAATGTCCTCAAAAACATATTCATAAATATTATATGTTCTATTAAGTTACAATAGTAAGTTAATAGTACAAATAAGAGAAATTGAGAGTCAAGAACAAAAACATATATATATGATAGCAATGTTTATTATTACATTTTAATTTTTTCGAAAAGGACACTGTAAACCACTAGTACATGTATAATACACATATAATCTACAATTGAAGAAAATAAAAATCTCTGTTATGGACCAATAGTGTATATAGTTAGTATGATGAGAATATAGGAGATTTGTTCTCTAATTACCTAGGATTAGGAATAAAACAATAAAAATATAATTGCAAGGTACAAAATTATTTATAGAAATAATATGCGTGATGTTATACCAAATTTATACACCCAAAAGCTTCCAGGGTTAGACGATAATGTTAATTATAGAATTTTGCGGAGTAAATTTTACATTTAATTTTGCACAGAGCCGAAGACGTTTCCATTCCTCTGAGAAAATAAAAATGTTATCAAACGTTTCCATTCCTCTGACAAGTAAAAATGTTATCAAATTAGAAAGTAACCGAACACATTTTAAATAAAAATACAAGAAGAGTTTTAAAAGGAAGCATCCCAGTGTCTCTTTATAAAAATTAATTAAAAAAAGGGCTTTAATCAATAATTGGTTGGATGAATTATTATTAAAATTATATATACATAGGTAACTTAATATAGTATAAACTAATAACCAAGCCCACACGAGAGTAAAATCTACAACTAATAGAAGAGCACTGTGAGATTTGGTTAGTTAGGGTTAGTCAATAAAACCCTAATATAAAGTCTTATTCATTGATAAACTAAACAATAAACAAATGAAAAAGAGACCCAATTAAGGTTTTAAGAAAAATTGCTAATACAACATATATTACATAAACAAAATCATGTTGAGAAGTTTTTAGATGATAACTACTAACACAAGGCAGGAATATGTCTCAATCAAGATATTTCTATCTTCGCAAAAAAAAGAATCCATGCTCTGCAACCCTAATGGTTAGGCGACCATGAGTTAGGCGGCGCGGGGAAAAACCACAAACCGCAGCGAGCGATAGACACAGAAACCAAGAACCAAAAGAAATGACAGAGGAGGAGAGGAGGGGAGAGATCCCCTCCTATCGAGACACGATGGAAGGAGAAGGCCAGAACACCAGCAACCAGGCGGAAGAAACAAGAAAACCGGGACCTGTCCTTGGAGCACGATGGCAGGCAGGCAGCAGAGGCAAGTGTTTACCATGTGCGACAGAGAAACCATGATTTATAATCCTAATGAAAAAATTGGAGCAATATAGAAGCTATATGAAAGACCATGCGCTCATTTGCAAGTTCATAGAAGTATGGCCGATGGAAAAGGACCTCACCAGATGGATCCAGCAAAAATGGAAACCTCAAAGCGACATCGAGCTAAAGTTGGGAGAAAGAGGCTTCTTCATGGTAATCTTCTCTAACCTACAAGATAAAGAAAAAGTGTTTGAAAATGGT
Source organism: Pinus taeda (assembly GCA_000404065.3). Classification (NCBI taxonomy): domain Eukaryota; kingdom Viridiplantae; phylum Streptophyta; class Pinopsida; order Pinales; family Pinaceae; genus Pinus; species Pinus taeda. Next base: position 12,648 of record APFE031064260.1, read on the forward strand.
TCTTACTTTCATTTGCAAGTTCATTTAAGTATGGCCGACGGAAAAGGACCTCACCAGTTGGATCCAGCAAAAATGGAAACCCCGAGGCCACATTGAGCTAAAGTTGGGAGCAAGAGGCTTCTTCATGGTAATCTTCTCGAACCTACAAGATAAAGAAAAAGTGTTTGAAAATGGTTCTTACTTTCATTATAATGCTGCACTGTTCATGAGATACTGGGAAGAATGTCATAACCCTGATAAGGAAATATTCTTGGCAGCCCCGCTATGGGTTAGGTTATTTGGGCTACCAATGGACTTCTGGGATCTGAAGATCCTAGAGCGAATAGGAAACACAATAGGCAGTTTTGTTAAAATAACAGAAACTACAAAAAAAGGAAGATACACCTCATATGCTAGAATTTGTGTTTACATGAATATAGCTGACCCTATTCCAGACACAATCGAGCTAGAGTATCATGAGGAGGTATGGTAGAAAACCCTCGACTATGAACATATTCCATTCAGATGCAAAAGATGTCATGAGTATGGACATATGTTTAAGGAATGCCCACTCAATACAAAAGAAGGGCGCAGGAACAAACAACAGAGAAAAAACCAAGAAGACAAGGAAGGGTTTCAAGAAGTAAAAAGCAAAATAAGACAAACAAGAAAGAACCCCAGCGAAGGAAAGAAATAACAACAAGTCCAGCCAAGTAATACAAACAACTTTGAAATCCTACAAGAAGAAGAAGAAGATAACAATGAGACCCAAACAATGGGCTATCAGGGAGAAAAACGAAAGGAAAGAAGCACAAGCTAAGGAAAATCGCAAACCAAGAGGAAGGCACAAAGTGAACCAATAGAGAAGGAGAAAAAGGAAGCGAGGGAGAAGATGGACAATGCAATAATGGAAATTAACACAAGTAGAGGAGAAGAAATAAACTCGGAAGAAGAAGTATTGCGGAAACTACTAAATAAATGGAGACACTCGAACGAAAGATTCATTCTAGAAGAGCAAAAAATATTATACAGAGAAACTTTTCAACAGTACCAAATGAAACAAGGATAGGGAAAAATGGAAATGGTAGAACAACTAGGCCTTCAACAAGATAATACTCAAGACCATCAAAGCAAAGCAAAAGGCGAGAAGGAAAGAGGTCGAAGCAATCTACAAGAATCAATACAGATCATGGGAGAAATGTTAGTGAACACTGGGAGAGTAGTACCGCTATCGGCGGTATTCCACCAAACAAGCCAATCACCCCAATGAGAATTACATCCTAGAATATAAGATGCCTTAATAGTAAAGGAAAACAGAGACACTTAGCAGAAATGCTAAGAAAAGGAAAACCCCAACTAATGTTGTTACAAAAAACAAAAATCTCAGGAAGGAAAATGGAGGAAATCCTAAATAAAACAAAACCCAAATATGAATGCATGACCATAGATGCGAAAGGCAATGCGGGAGGCATAGAAATACTATGGAACCATGTAGAAATAACAACAGATTATTGGATAGGCATGAAAATAATACTCATGGGGAAGTTCCGATTAATCGGAAACAAAGAATGGTTTCTAGTTTCGGCAGTATACAACCCTCATACACCAGTGGAAAGAGGAATCTTTCTCCTCCAACTTCAGCGTCTTGGAAACCTTCTTGAGGAGAAACTGTGGATGATAGTAGGAGACTTTAACATGACAACATCAAAAGATGAGAAGAAAGGTGGACTACAAAGAGAAGAGCCAAAGATGGATAGGTTCAAGGATCTTCAAGCAAAACTGAAAATGGTAGATATCCGTACCATAAATGGAAAATATACATGGAACAATCAAAGAGGAGGGAGCAGACAAATAACATCTAGGTTAGACAGATTCCTAGCAATAGAACATTTCATTGGAAAAGATATCTTCTATGAAGCAACAATCCTTTCATGTTTAGGGTCGGATCACTGGCCCATTAAATTAGAAATAGCTATGGATCAATAGAACCAGAATAGACCCTTTAGGTTTGAGGCATTTTGGTTAAGAGAACCCACCTTCATAGATAAAATGAAGAATTGGTGGAAGGAGACTGAGACTAGGATGGAAGGAAGAATCAAAATGCACACCCTCCAACTCAGATTAAAAGACTTAAAAGGAAGGATAAAGAAGTGGAACAAAGAAGAATTTGGAAACATTCAAAAGGAACAAGAAACACTCTAGATAAAGATGAAACAAATACAACAGAAAATCATAGATGAAGGAAGAAATGAAGAGTTGGCAGAAGAAGAAGGATTTGTGATAAATAAACTGGAAGAAAGAAGAAAACAAGAGGAAATCTTATGGAAAAAAATTGAGAATCCAATGGCTAAAAGAAGGAGAAAGAAACACGAAATTCTTCCATAAGGCAATGGTACAACATCGACAACAAAACAAAATATTCTCCCTAAGAGACCACCAAGGCAACAGGCTAACGCAGAAAGTTGAAATGGAGAATCTGTTAGTACAACATTTTAAAGAGCTCCTGACAGAACCCAATATCAGAAGGGAGGACGACATTGGTAGAATTAGTCAACATATCCCTAAAATAGTAACTAGAGATCAGAGCTTGTCTCTCCTAAGGGTCATAACGAAAATAGAGGTGGAAGAGGTGATAAAAAATATGACAAAGAATAAAGCACCTGGGTCTGATGGATTCACTTCAGAATTTTATCAAACTACGTGGAACTTCATGAGTCAAGACATAGTGAATGCAGTAGAAGAATCCAAATACACCAAAAGAATACATCTAGCCTTGAACGCTACATTCCTAGCCCTGATACCAAAGACGGAGAACTCAAAAGAACCACAAGGATTCTGACCTATAACACTCTGCAACGTTATATACAAAATATTAGTTACAATTATGGTGAGTCGACTAAAACCAATATTTTTTAGAGAATTTTCGGCGAAATCACATGAATAATCTTTTGTCGACGCGTTTCGAACCAACTAGTGTGGTTCATCGTCAGGACAAGTTGAAGAAATAGATCCAGTCCATCAAGTTAAATAGACTGAGCAGAGATTCCAACGGCTAACAAGAAAACGACTAATTTTTGACTTGAGGCCCAGGTCAAATTTTTATAAACGAAATGATTAATTAATAATATTATTACTTTTCAATTATTATTATTATTAATATTTGTTATTATATTTTAGAACTAAGATAAATTACAGGATACTAAGGGAATGGTTAGGTTTCTATTATTTAAAACTCATTATTATAATAATAATAGAATAAAATTATATAAATAAATAACAAACTTGTTCAAGAATAGTTAAAAAGTTAATCAAATTATTTATTATTTATTATTAATTACCATTATTGTTAATATTATTTACTATTCTAAATAGAAATGGTTAGTTTAATTATAAATAATTCATAATTTTATTTAAATTGTATATTATATATATAATAATATATAAATTAAAATTAGAAATGGTTAGTTTAATTATAAATAATCCATAATTTTATATAAATTGTTATATATATAGATATAATAGTAGGTCATTAAGAAAAAAGGTTAGATTTAAAAAGTTAATTTACTTGATTAATAAAATATTTAATAATACTTACATATATAAATATATTATAGTTAAGATTAAAATACTTATAATTAATTATATATATGAATATATAAACATACAATAATAATAGGATCAAAATTATATAAATATCAAACCGTTAAAGTATAGTTAAAAAGTTAATTTAATATTAATTACCCTTATT
>APFE031064260.1:19594-32035 GCA_000404065.3 Pinus taeda
CTTAGGTTGCAAGTTCTGGAGCGCGTGGAGGGCGAGGTAGTGGAATTCATGGAGGTCGACGTCTGACTGCACGAGGAGGACACAAAGGTCGGGGACAGGTGAATCAATGTGGCGGCAGTGGTGACATGAATACATCCTTCACCGACAACTACTCTTGGATGCTTAGCTCTCAAAAGAGTGGTGGGCGTAGGAGAGGTCAAGCTGCTCAAAGCGATGACCGCGATGAAGCCCCTGACCCATAGGATTGCAACATCACTGCTTGGAAAATTGTCGTGGCCTAATTCAATCCTTGATGGATCGGGTAGGTGTGGCAGAGAAAATTAATCAGGAAACGCATGATGAGTTGATGGCAACTCTGGAACACATGAATTACTTATTGTGCTAGGTCACGGAGCGAGTGGTGGTAGTCTGGCAAGAACAAAACCATCTAGCGGAGAAAGTGGAAAAGCTAGAAACATGGATGACACACTTCGAAGGGCATGTTCAGTGCAACTTTTGTCCTCTGCCTCATCCAAGAAATGCTCTGGATAACCCAACTTCTATCACCCCATACAATTAGTATGTCCTCTGGTTTTCTTTATGTTTTATTTGTCTATTGGAGCATATGGCCCCCTCATTTCTGGACACTATTACTAGCATATTTTTTGTATTTTTGCCATCTTTTGTAGAATTTGGTCAACAAACCTCGCAGAGTGAGACCACATGTTTTCTTGGAGCACGACCTAAATATATTAATATAATATATATATTTATTTTTATATATTTATTAATTATTTATTATTTTGACTTTTATTTGTATTTTTTCATTTATTATTCGATTATTATTTTTTATTATATATTAATATATATTAATATATATAATAATATTATATTATGTGGCTATAAAAAAAAATATTTTATTCCTCATTAAAGCAGAATAATAAATTTAGATATTACATCTAAAATAAGCTTTTTATATTATCAATATTTTCTTCCCACTTGTACCCCCAATTTAGATAAAACTGTATAATTATCTCAACAACTTGTATTCATTGTTCAACGTTCCCCATTCCATAAACCCGCGTCAAACACACAACATGCAACATATAAATCTAGATTTTCCAAAGACGAAATTTATTTTATATAATTGAAAAACCCTTAAAGCTCAATCTTATTAGTTTATATTGCAAAAGGGTGAAATCTTTGTGTACCGATTCGTATTTGACGGTTCTAATAAATATCTCAAGACTTCTAAGGATTTTATATCGTTTTTATAAAATTTTAGTTATTTTTAAAACAAAATAAGTTTATTCTATGGAATTTGGGCAAATAATTTTTTGAAAAGATGGAAATAACTCAGATCTGTTTTGAGAAAAAAAACATGAGAAATTAGCCTAGAGATAAAATTTAGCCCCTAAATTTTTTGTTGATAATGGTCCCCTGCACACCATGGGAACCAAATTTCAAGTTACTTCAATCTAGAATATATCCATTATTTTAATTTCCTACTACATAAAGTCATCACCAAATTGATCTTCAAATATTCATTGAAGGCCAATGAGGCTTAATGAGGGCACACACAAATATATCAGGATGCAGTCTAAAGAGAGTGTGCAAAGGCTTGAAACTTATATTCAACGTTTTTATCTTGGAAAATGATTTGTCTCTAGCTTGGCTTGATGTTCTTTGATATCATTTCCATAAGCAATCTAATCTAGATCTAATGTTCCCATATGCTCTTCTCACCGAGATATATATGATTTCTTCTTCAAATTTTTACCTTCATTTGCTTGATATCTCTCCTCTTTAATTTGATATGTTGGCTCTTACCCTCATATATCATATGACCCTTGGTCGATTTAAGGTGCAACAAATTCTAGGGTTCTGCAATGATATCTTAGGTTTTCACATCTTTTTTGAATGTCTTATGTGGCAATTTATAGGGTTTTGTGGTTTCATTATTGTAGTTTAAGAAGTTGCATATCAAGGACTTTTGAAGAATGGGGAACTTGTCCTTCATGCCACAATCTAGGATCTAGATTGAGAAGGAGAGTCATGATCCACTTGCTAAGGGGAGTAGTATTGAGAGGAGAATCCAACTCATTTATGTAGAAAAGTACAATGTTAATTTGTTTAAGGATGTAGCAGATCACCACATTGACGCCCAAAACAATAAATAAAATTCAATCTAGGGTGCGATGATCTCTAGGGTTCTTACGATGATTTCTATGGTTTTTGCATCTTTTGTGAATGGTTTCTGCCATGATTTCTAAGGTGTTTGTAACTTCATTGGTGTTTTGTATGAAGGCACATATCAAGGGTAGTGGGACTTTCAACAACTTTCCCTTCATGCCATGATCTAGGATCTTGATTGAGAACAAGAAGCATGATCTATTGATTAAGAGGAGTGAGATTTTAGCTAATGCATATGTTGATATCCATAGGTATATTTTGTAAACTAGTTTATGTCTAGTTCTTAAAAATATAATGTTAGTTGAATGATAACAATTTATATGGAAAAACAAAATAACAATATAGAATATTCATAATTAAAAGATAATAAAAATGTTTTTTTTAAGCTTTATATTAATAGAAAAAGCATTTAATTTGCCTATAACTATTCAAATTCATAATTTGCAGTAGCTTGCTAGTTTTGAAACCAGATCAAAGTAAAAATCAAAGAATTTTGTTCTCAAGTCTCAAAACTAGCGTAACAACCTAACCATAGTAGAAACATGTATACAAAAACTTGGCTTATCAGGCATGAACAAAGTAATTGAAACTTGTAAAAACATATAACTAGAGAAAAGTTAAAAAATAAGAGATGCAAGATGAAACCATACACAAAATAGCTTTAAGGTAAGTTTGCAAGTTTCGGCCACTCAGGATTGCAAGGGGAAGGTGGCTCCCTACACTAAAGTATTGCAATGTCCATTCATTCCTTTCTTTCATCCATATCCTAATAGAGAGGTTGAAGTTCCAACATGTATAGGAGTAGCTTGTCCGTAATTTCATTATATTCTAACAATACTTTTGCTAAAGGTGCTTAATGTGCCAACGGAGGTAAATGGTGTGTAAGTATTAGTTTTCATGGGTGACAACATCTCCTAGGTCTAGTATCCAATCTGAAATTGTTGCCATGACATTAGAATATGGGTTATTCTCTTGATCACCAGTAACTTCCTACTCAATATCTTGAAATTCTTGTTGTACTCCCAATGGAGTTTGTTGGTGGTATATTTTAATAGAAGTGTGAGATCTATAACAAGCCTGAAAGTTATTAGGATCACCACGTCCCCTTGTGCCTCTTATGGATTTAACTCTTTGGTAGGTCATGGCAAGGAATAGGGGAAAATATCAATGATAAAAGGGAGGGGTTAATTGTTGATAGGCCTTGGTGAGGAGGGAGGTGAAGGGAGGACTAATTGAGGGATGGTCCTTCATAATCCAAAGGAAACTGGCAAGATAAGAGCCAATCCAAGGAACATGCCATAAGAGAGTAAGTCCAAGCCAACTGAGAACCTCACACCTAGGTTGATAAGAAATTTGCCAAATGAGTTTAATGTAAACTAGAGTGTTATAATACTAGAGTATATGTAGTGTGCTAACACATGCAATTCCAACTATGAAAAGGATTAGTTTGTCCCAAGAGGCCTAGGATGGTGCCATGATCCTTTGGAGAGTGGAGACGACCTACAATGACTTGGAGCCAAGGATGTTGTCAACCTAGGACCTAATAGAAACATGAACTAACTCCTCTCTAAGTAATATGTGTCTCCAATACACTTTGGTTTGTCGAGAGTGGGAAGAAGGAACTAGGTCATGAGGGTATGGTCATTCCTCCAGACTAGCACAAACAAAAAAAATTTAAATTTCCTCTTGGATGGGTCCCAAGTTGAGGTCCTAAAATTGGTTAGTGGACTCCTGAAGCCTATGATGCACACTTTTATGTCCTCAAGTGGCATGCTCCTGATAATAGGCGGCACCCCGGTAGATGCGTGCGTGCTAACAAGGTATGCATCCAAACGAAGCATTGATACTGGAAAGGGCAAAGGAAAATGCAAATAGTTGGATGTTGACTTTGAGAGAGGGAGCCATGAAAGAAAATGGAGTGGACACATAACCATGAATGCAGAGGAGAGGGAGGAGAGAAGCCAATAAGCTGATAGGGCACAAAGATGGATGTGAGAAAACAATAAGCTGGCCAAGGAGGATGGCATCAATGATCGAGCCACTACGAGATAAGGGATAAAGAACAATATCAGAATGCCAGTGGAAGTTAGTAGGGGTGTAGAATTTTAGGAGCGAAGAGAGACCAAAGGGTAAAACAATAGAGAACAATCTAGCCAAGAAGGAATAGTAACAATACTGAGTACATTGGAGAAAATCGAGGGAGAAATTTTGTGTAGACTTGAGATGATTGAACCAGGGAGAGCTAACGATGTTTGACTACTAAGGGAGGTGGTGACAACCTTATTGTTGCCTCCTATTCCCAACCTAGAATTATATCTTGCATGCCGAGAATATGAGTCTAAAAACAAAAACTACAAGCCTAAACTTTCCAACCAGAGACCCAAATGGAAAGTAGTTGTGCAATTCCAAAAACACCAAATATTGCAACCAAATATCTAGCTCCTGAAGATAAGGATGTTAGTTGTGACATGCCCTAATCGAGCTTCACTGAAGTGAACAGATAAAGCCCTCTGTGGAGGGAGCTCATAGCAAAATATGGGGTGATTTATTGTGAGGCAAGGTGGCTAGCATTAGAGTTTAGATGGGCTCGCACCAGAAGGGGAACCAAATTTATAAGCTAGCGAATGTTGTTCATTTCCCATGTGCATATGAGATTGTACTAGTAGAGCAACTGATTCTCAAGGTATTTGTGATACATGGTCTTGCAATTAAGGATTAGGTGGACTGCTCACCTCAGGCAAGATGTTAATATCTGGACAAACATTTTTTTTCTTGTGGAGGCATGCTGCCATGTCCCTGGTCACTTTGTTATAGACATTTTTGGGCACTGCAACCCCAATCATACATGTCCATAAACCAAGGGCTCCTAAGTCCCTAAAAGTGTTGCTTCATGCCCTAAAGGAACAAGGTCAGCTGATTACATCATCTCCCAGAAGTTCTCCATAGAAAACCGCTCAGAATTGGTCAAAACTGGACCATACAGACTGCCCAGTGCAGAGGGTGCGATGCATCTCACCTGCTCAGTGTAAAGGGTGCAATGCATACTGGAATGCCCTTCTGTAGGGTGCGATGGGCGAGAGCAGGCAAATGGAAAAGATAGTTTGCAAGGTGGATGATCATGGAATCTTCCAGAAACTTCTCCTGTGACACTTGCCTCTCTGAATTCGCCCAAGTATGAGTAAGAGATCATCAATCTCCAAGTGGAATCAAGAACTATCAGAGAGAGGACACGAATCAAAATCCCAGAAGCTGACTCACCCCCCTATAATCATCTATATATGGATCCCTCATCACAGAGATCCAGGGGGTTGGAATCTTGTATCTTGTAAGGAAGTGTTGTTGGTTTCCTGGTGCAACATCATAGTGTTGGGTGATCTAAGCTTTTCATGAGGTGAAGAAGGGCTTTCATGCTGAGAGGATGACGCTGGGTCAGAACAATTGGTTGTAATCCTCGTTGCTATTCTTGATATTAATAAAGTTATTCAAGTTTTCCTCCACATTTTTGTATGTTTGATGATATATGCATTTGTGTGGTCAATACATATCTGGTCCTGTATTGCTTATGATTGTAGATCTCTGTTCTTCAATAGTATTATGCTGCTTTGATTCCACAGGTGCTCTTTGAAGCTGGGTAGACGGAGAAGGAGTGGCGAAGATCTATCAGAAGGGAGAGGAACCAAGCAAGGAACCAAGCGCAAGACTGAGGATGGTGTCCTTTGTTCCCCTCTTATCTACTTTTCATAAAGGAAAGCAAAAGTAGTTTTAGTTTGTTTGTTTCTAAGACAGCTACCAGTCTCAGTGGGACTAGCAACTCCGAGTGGACACTAGATTTCCCGATAACACACTTGGCCATTAGTACTAGTGGCAGCCCCTCCCCTTTTGCCGTAAAAACACCCCATCCATAAATAATAATAGTACAATTAATAATAATAATAATTCCAAATTATTTATATAATTACATAACCATATTTCGAAACAAATCTTCATGATTACATGATATCTATATAAATAACTTTTGGCTTTTTAATGGACAAAGGTTTACAACAAATTCAATACATTAGATTAACAAGTGCTACATAGTAGCTAGTACCTGTCGCTTAGTTTAAACATTTGATATTTTAATCTTTTATGAAAATTAAATAATATTTAGAAGTAGAAAATTCTTTAATCTTTATCTCTTTGCATATGTTGTGTAAATTATGAGTAGTTTGAATTATTTGTTTTTTATATTTTTACGATTTTATTTTCTAATTAGTTTTGTCAATCGATTTTTAAAAACGTGTTGGATTTTCACGACGAATTTAGCTTTAGGACAATTTTTCCTATGTTCATTTTTCTTTAGACAATAAAACCAAATATCTTGAAAAGTATAACACTAGTACATAAGAAAAAATAAAATAAAATTATAATTAATGCCCGTATGTATCATTAATGTCAATATACGAGTTCAAAAAATTTAGCAAGTTCAGATTTCAAAAATTATAGTGTCAGACGCACACCTCAATTCTTGATTTTGAAAAACGAAGATTCAAATACGCAACTCACTGTGTCATGCTTTTAATAGGGTGCAATAATTGAAGCACTTGCAATTGTGTCACGCTCTTAACGCGAGTACAGTGGTTGAGTTGGATGTAAGCTAGTTTAACTTATTTTAAAATTTTACACACATTTCCGTGAATTTAAATGTAAACATTTAACTTAATACCACTTAAAAAAACCAGTGAACATGAAAATAATTTTTTTTTTTAAATTTTTTTTTCCTTCTAAACAAAGCATTAACACATCTACCCTCATTGCTAGAGTATGACCAGATGCAGATTAACATCATTTAAAAATAAGAGATGAACCATGTCAGCCAATGAAATGTGAAAAAAATATATTTAGATGATTAAAAAAAAATTTATGTTATTGGTGAAGTATAAACTTTTTAGTCAAAATTAAATTAATATCAGTTAAAAAAACTGGTACGTTATCCCTGCAACCACAGGTATAATAATAATGTATCGATCACTTTTAAATCTCGCGCAACCCAGTTCTTGTAATCTTCGACAAGGACAACCGACTGTTTTGAGAAAGGTGTCGTCGATATTGACATTAATATCGAAATTCAATGTTAAATGATGTTAACATGAATGTATGCATTGTCCCAATTAAATGGTAAAGCGTTTTTTTTTTTTTTAATAAACGATTAAGTTTAAAAGGGGAAAACATGGATTTTAAAATCTTAATCATTTATAAAATAAATAAAAATGCTTTACCTTTTAATTGGATATATATATATTTATAATGAAATGCTTTACCTTTTAATTGGATATATATATTATTATATATATATTAATAATATATATATATATATATATTATATATTATATATATATAATATAATGTTGTTGTCAAGAAAAGTTTTATCAAATTAATATAATAGCTCTCAAATCATACGGAATAAGGAATAAGGTTAGTAAGGATTTGAATCAAGGTGGGTGGCACTATTACTATAAGTCTCAACAACTCATGTTATTTTTAACAAACATATTAACATAGATATTATTATGAACTCAATTGATAATAAATCAAGATAAATTTGCATATACAAAATGTATGTTGTTAACAAGGATCATATAATCTTGTTGTCAAGAAAAGTTTTTTCAAATTAATATAATAGCTCTCAAATCATACTGAGTAAGGTTAGTGAGGATTTGAATCAAGGTGGGTGGCACTATCACTATGAGTCCCAACAACTCACGCTACCCCTAACAAACATATTAACATAGATATTATTCTGAACTCAATTTATAATAAATCAAGATAAATTTGCATATATAAAATGTACTTTAAATATTGATATAAACATAAAATAAGAATATTAATTTTATGACTTATACAATAACTACTATATATTAAAGGAAGAACTCATAGAAAAAGCTATACAATAACTATTATATATTAAAGGAAGAACTCATAGAAAAAGTTATACAATAACTATTATATATTAAAGGAAGAACTCATAGATAATCCAAATACATCTAAGTACACTATTAATAAGTCAATGTACACAATAATAACCCTAATTATCTCTTATGTACACAATTTATCATTCATTGTCCATGTAAGCCCACTACCAAACCTTTGTGTGCGTGAGAGACATTCATGTACTTTAGGCTAATATCTAAAAAACAAAAGTCGTGGTCGTTACTATTCTTAAAAGGGCGGCAAACAATGTGATTATTACTTACAAAATTGAGATGGTTGATGTGAGTGATTTCAAATATAAATTGGTAGGTCCTTTTTGGGAATTAAAGGCTAGATAGAATAAGAGATATGTAGATATCAATAGTCTTAATAATTCATGTTTTTAGCTTCAATTTTAACACTGTTGATTGAAGATCCAACACTTTCACTCATTTATCACAAGTACCCTCTCGTACATATGTGAGGTTTGAAGATCAATACTTTGGGGAGTATACTGAAGCAAGATAGAAAGATTGTTTGTCATGATGTTTTCCAAGCATCTTCATGCCAAGAGATCAATGCCTCATGATATCATTCCATAGGCTTTGGCACAATCCCACTCATCACTTTAGTTATCTTTTAGAGGATGCCAATGGTGGATATGTTTAAATGGACGGATAATGCACATGATGGTCTTCAAACTAGCTATCCATATCTTGCTCTAAAATCCTTTATGGAGCAGGAAAAACACACGATCAATTCAGGTAGGTATGTGATAACCTCTTCATTTCTTTGTTGATGTTTAATATAGCATCGAAAGGTATTCCCTTCCAAACAACAATGTATACTATATATTATATTATGTTAGAACACTATATATTTATATATTCATATTATATATAATATAATATAAATATTAAATAATCGATAATTAATTAACAAAAAAAAAATGGCATGTCTATATATATCGAGACCCTCAATTGTAATCATCAATCAATAAATATATCATATATCTTACGTCAATCTAATAATGTTTACTCAATTATAGTTTGAAATTTTTTCAAGTGTGTAATTATTGATCATAAGGCAATAATTATCAAGATTTGAAAAAATAAAGGATTCAACATGGTATCAGAGCAATAAGATCTTGCAAGGAAATACATGCTAAATTTTTTGGGTTGTTACAATCTTTTACGTAACAACATATTTACTTTTACTCTTACCTAAATTTATTCAAAGAATTCCATAAATTATGGTGGACAATAATTCCTATTAAGTTTGTTTAATTACTGTAATTTACAGATATTTACTTTTACTCTTACCTAAATTTATTCAAAGAATTCCATAAATTATGGTGGACAATAATTCCTATTAAGTTTGTTTAATTACCGTAATCTAAAGAATGTACTGCATATTTACTTTTTACTTCTCTTAATATTATGCAAAGAATCACATAAATTATGGAGGAACAATTTAACAAAGTCAAACACTATGTGGATGGGTTATAACCTAATTGATCCAATGAAGTAAAATACATTTTTTAATATGAAGAGTGATTTAACCTCATAGCATCAATAAGTAAATGGTTAACGAATATGTTTGGGGTAAATAACAACATAAATCCACTAGTGTTCTTAAGACATTAACCTAGTAAATTTAAATGGCATCTCATAGGATTCTCCCAAGATCGAGCAATCATCTAAGATTTCTCAATAAGTCTGGACCATGCGTGTGCCACTTGCCACTTGAAGATGGATCAATTGGTAGTTTGGTTGTGATGAAGTATTCCTGATTAATTAATATCGTAGAATAGGGATGAACTAAGCTTTAGAAAGCAGAGTAGTAGGACCAAGATAAGGTTGTTGAAATAAGGATTTGTTGAGATGGGGCGGGGGGGGGGGGGTTGCGGGGGGTGAATCAATAATTAAGAAACTCTTATTCTTTTTCTTTTTATGCTTACAGTCTCTTCTTATAATCTTTAGCTTGTGAGAGAATTCATTCACAAATAAGTTAACCAAAAATATTTAAGGCATACATATTCAAACAACAATCACATGAGAAACACACATTTGACACAATGTTTTTCACGTGGAAACCTAGAGGGAAAAAAACCACAAATTTGTTGTTTGTTTATAATGTAAATTAAGAACCCACTTAATTAAATCTGTTTGTTTGTGAGAACCCACTCACAGGAGGCATTGACCCCCTTTGTTTAGCAAGCACCATCCTTCCAAGAGGCACCAACCTCTTTAGTATGTAGGGACCAACCTACCTTTGGTTAGCAAGCACCAACTTGCCAAGAGGCACCAACCTTCCCTTGCCACTTTTCTCCTATTTCATACAATTTTTAAACTGAAAACCGAGGCATACAATTATACAAGTAAAATACCAATAAATGGTTGTCTGCAGATTCAACTTCTGCACTCTGCTTTCTGTTCTCACTTGCAACAGATCTCCTCTTGCTGCTCTCAACAACACTTCCTTTGCCCTCTGCCTTCACCATCAAGGGCTCTTCACTAAATTCTCATCAACACTACCCTCGCCATTCTCCACACAACACTATTGCTGCTCTTGCTGCACTATCAGACAAATTCCTCTTAGGTGCTTCAACCTCTCTGTCACTATGCACTTCACTCACATCTTAATACTCTCACACATCTGCTCATCTGCCCACACTTATCCATTACAAGAGATGGTTTTTTTCTAGTGAGGCACTCTATGCAAGGTAGACTCTACTACATATCCTTTGGCTTCCCAACTGTACTTAGGCATGGCATCCCTTACCGTTGTTGCATCTCCTATCAATTTCTGGTCATAGTGTAGAAACAGAGACCGACCTTGCAGTCCTTATTGTCTGACTACGTGGAGCTCCATCCTGAGAAATTAATTCTTAGATGACCCGCACACTACTTCATGAGTTCCATACCTCCTTTTAAATCGCTGAAGACATGCATGCAAAGTAGACGATCACTTACTTCAAGTACTCAAATTCATTTCTGCTACCCATGTTGTCCTCGGTTTCTTGTTACAGAGTCTTCCACATGATTAGCCCTTTTCAATTACCAAATCCTTGGTGCCTTCATTCAATATCGCAGCTGCCATCCCATACATTCTTTAAAGCTCTGTACTTCCTTATCAGAGTGATTCCATATCACAATCTTCACAATGGTGTAGTATTCTAATATTCTGATTTCCAACCTCCTATATGACGAGCCCCTTCTACTTCGCCATTGCCACATTTCTCACCATAGGACCGAGGGCCATGACGTACCACCTAGCCTTGAGATTCTAGAGCATTTAGACTCCTACCAGGGGCCATTCTCCCTTTGTTAACAACTCTTTGCCCCTAGTTCTTTAAGTTCTTCTAGACCATGTGCCAACCAAATATCGGAGCCCCCTTATTGGAACCTTTTCACATATCAAGTGTTAAAAGGTAACGACATTGTCAAACTCTGATATGACATCATCACTTCCACTTGGCACCTCATGAGTGGTGACACATGTCACCCAGATTTTCCCCCTTGGCCCCCCTCAAAACACTAAAACTTCCTGCCACATGTCCTTCCGTACTACCATGTCATGCTAACATTAAATGCCACTATAGCTTTATTAGAACCTATCATACGTCGCCACGTGTCCTGTTAGAGGAGAGGGAAAAGGATCCAGTAGCCTTTGTTTTGAGATGAATTCCTTTTTTAATCATTTATCGGCATTCCCCAGGGCTTTTAATGCTATCAGCGCTTCACCCATATCACAACTATTTAAAGGGTTCACACGAAGAAGTTCTGATTCTCCAATTGCCAATATGCCTGATGTGTCGATGCTCCGATATGCGATGCGTCGATATGCCTAATGCTCCGATGTACGATTGTCGGTGTGCTTAATGTCGTTGGACCTATGATATGTTGATATGCCGATATGATGGACTACCGATTTTTGATATGCTGATATTGTTTCCTGCCTCTGGCTTCAAATCCCTGAACTTCAGAAGGCCATGACTTTTGAATGAGGAATCCATTTTTGGACTTCCGCATATCGTTGGAATGCTTATTTAGAGAATTTTCCAATGGAGAGGGTTCAATGGAGGCTTTGAGTCCTTCTACTGCTTGGAATATGACTGCAAACTTTGTAGAAATTTCACTTGTAGAACAAACCAATATATGCAATGTCCTAAAGCATAATACTTGTTCTACTTCTACAAAACATTAAGCAGAAGCATAATCGAATTCATGAGCAACATTAAGTAGAAACATGCATAACTGATCAAGAGAAATAATCACACATAACACAAGATATATCCAGGGGAAAGCACCAACATAA
>APFE031064262.1:0-32913 GCA_000404065.3 Pinus taeda
TGGTTATAACCTTATTCACCATTTTTAGCCTCCAAGGTAACTTCCAGATTGAAGATTTGATTTTTAAATCTGCCAACTCAGAAATTCGTTGGTTTAAGGAGTGACAGTTTTGTGGTTGAGATTCTGAGCAAATGAAGACGAATCTGGAAAATCCGGAACATGAGTTTTGTCCAGAACGGGCCCAATTAACTTCTTAAAGAACAGTTTGCCCAAATTCGGCTTGTACTGGGAGAAACGCAGGGTTCTTTGAGCACGATTTTCTCAGATTTGCAGTTGCGGCCGTCCTCCAAATCTCAGCTGCAAACCCAAATTCGTCTTGATTTTGTCGAGAGATGAAAGGAAATATATTTTCTTGTTGATCATCTGGTTAGAATCAACCCAAATTTGTAAAAGAAATCATGTTATAATTATCTATGTTGTAATTGCTCTCTGATCTTTCTCTATTTAAATGAAAACAAAGATCAGAGATGGGAATGGCTTCAGAATGGCTTCAGGATGGCTTTAGGATGACTTCAAAATGGAGGGATTCGAATGATGGAGAATTGATGATTTGAATTAGAGAATTAGAAGCAAGGATTCATGATAGGATAGGGAGAAGAAAGGATTGTTTTATGCTGTAAGTCTCAAAGCTTCAACTATTGTAATGATTTCACCATTTAATGATTAATACATAATTTGGGCGTTGCTGTTCACTCTCTTCCTTCTGAAGTAACCCAACAGCGTCCGTTGGCGGCTAGGGGCCCAGCCTCTGGTGGAGTACGCTGCTGCTGTGTGTATCATATCTTTACATTTGCTTTTATATCATTATAACTTGATTTATGTGTGGTTTGCTTACCTTTATTACTCGGTAATCTGATATACCTTTCATATGCTATGCTATGCTCTGCTACGATTAATGCATTAATGGTTTTTCTCAGGAAATCGGTGTAATGACTCTGCATTGTATAATTGAATCTTTTCAGAGTTGATCGCATGCTTTTAATCTCAACCAGTTATTTATGTTACAGAGCGTCTGTATTGAATATTACTGTCATTGGATTCATTTGAAATCCCGATTATTGGAATCCGAAAGTAATGTTATTCTATTTGGAAGCATAGTTGTATTATCCTTAATTATCAGATTACTATTAAGGTGTGTCGTGTGTATTTATATTTGAATTTCCAGCATTGTTTCATATTCTATCATTAATCAATGCTGTTCTATTTCTGTGTGCTGTCCAATTTATTCTTAGAGTAAAGATTGCTATTAATTTGGCTTTGCTATTGTTCATTTCCATTAATTAAAGTTTGTTGTTCAGATTCCTTTAATTCTAGTTTTCTGTTCCATTTACGGCCGTTCCATTTTAGACTTGCTGTTCCATTTTCTGTTTGCTGTTCTATTCTACTTTCTTCCATTCCATTTATTTGTATTCGCTACTTTGGTGTGAGAGAAGGTCTAAGGCTGTAGTGAGCCTCAGCAGTCGCTGCCTAGCTCCCAGACCTATGGTCCATGCTCTAATTTCCTTTCCATCAGTTTCTAGAGGGATGGGTTATCGCTTCCGCTCCCTTGACTGATAAGCTGTCTTGTGTGATTTTATCCTTTTGAAGTAATTTAAGTTTAGCATCCGTCTACCCTTGTATTTTCTGTTGTACTACTAAACATTACTCTTGAGTAAATAGCCGCCTCAGACTGAGTACACTCTTGAAATAAAAAGTCGTCCCTGGGTTGACAATTAATGTGAAGTAATTAGGTGTTAAAAGGACCCTTTTTATCGCTCCACACACTTGAGCAACAAGATGTCTGCAAAGGATGTACCTGGGGAAGTACCCAAAATCCACATTCCATGATCAGGATGATAAAGCACATGTAGTCTTGGAAATGATCCACTCTAATGTTTGTGGACCTCTCAACATCCTCCATTATCAAACACAAATATTTTGTCATTTTGATTGATGAATTCTCACAAAAGTGTTAGATCTTCATGTGAAAAAAAGATGAGACATTCTCCAAGTTCATAGAATTCAAGGCACTAGTTTAGAAATAAACAAAAAAGAAGGTGAAGGATCTCAGGAGCGATAATGGAAGTGATTTCGTGTTGAATGAATTCAAAAAAAATCTGCGAAAGAAGGCATTCAACGAGAGTTGAGAGCTCCCCAAAAATCACAGCAGAATGGAGTGGATGAGAGAAATAACCATAGCATTATGGGAGATGTGAGGGATATTTTTCATGACCAAGGCATACCACTGCATTTGTGGGAAGATGCATGCAACACAATAGTATGTTTACAGAACTAGAGTCTTGATCAAATTCTGGGCATGATTACACTAGAGGAGGCTTTCATGGGGAGAAATCTAGATGAGTCACACTTCTAGATTTTTGGAGCATCTATCTACTACCATGTATCCAAAGGATCAAGGAAGAAACTTGAGCTGACAATAGAATTGGGGGTATTTTTGGGTTACATAGAAACTCCCCACAACTACCGTGTTTACCTGCCATCCCTCAAACTGACAGTTGTGTGAAGGGATCTAAAGTTTGATGAGGATTAAGTAATGTGATACTCTCTTGAGAGGGAGCTTCGGATCCCACCAGAAGAGGAGATTTTATATCCAAAGGAGGAACCTCAAGAAGTTGTGGAGTGACTACAAATTGCGGAGCAGTGAGTGGAGACAGCCACTTAAGCTTCACCATCCATAGAAGGTAGAAAAAGAACCTAGGAAGATGAGAGACTTGTGCATGATGTCAGGGAGAATGTGGGTGTTCCTTCAAATTTGTGTAAGGAGAGAAGGTCACTTGATTGGTACACTTGCTACATGGCTCTAATGATTGAGCTTGTAGAGATTGAGCCATCCTCTTTCGAAGAAGCATTAGAGAAAATTGTATCGGTTGATGCAATGATGGAGGAATATGAATCCATTATAAAGAACAACGTTTGGGAAGTGATCCCAAGACTAGCAGATAGATCATTTGTGGGTTCAATATGGATATTCAAGGTTAAGCAGGTAGTGAGTGGAAGCATAGAGTAGTATAAGGCCATATTTGTGGTCAATGGGGTACTCTCAAGCTAAGGGAATTGACTAAGAGGAGACCTTTTCTCTTGTAGCAAGGTACTTATCCATTATATTAATTTATTTTCTAGCTACACAGATGAGGTAGAAGATCCACCACATGGATGTAAAAACAACATTCCTTAATGGGATTATTGAGAAGGAGGTGTACATCGAGAAACCAGAAGGATTTGAGACATTTTACTGAGATTCTCATGTGTGCATAATCAAGTGAGCATACTACGGTCTCAAACAAACACCTCGTGCTTAGTACACTAGGATCGATAATTATCTCACTAGTTTGGGCTTCACCAAAAGTGAAGCATATGAAAACCTCTATCATATCCTGGTAGAAGGTAGATTGCTTATTATTGTCTTATATGTTGATGATTTGATTTTAACTAGTGATGAATAGTTGATCAAATATTGCAAGGAGGACCTTGCAAGAGAATTTAAAATGAATGACATGGGTCCCATGCACTACTTCCTTGGGTTGGAAGTATGGCAAGGAAATGGGGAACTATTTGTCTCTCAAGGAAAATATGCAAATGAGATATTGCATAGATTCTACATGGAGAGTTGCAAACCCATGGAGATACCTCTAGTGGCCAACTAGAGGAAGGAGGATGCCACATCAAGTGAGGAAGTGGATGCTACCATTTATCCACAGTTAGTGGTTTCACTAATGTACCTTGTGAACACACGACTAGATATGTGTTATGTAGTCAACCAATTGAGCCAAGTTATGATTAGGGCAACCAAATTAATTTGGAAGGCAGCTAAGCATGTTTGGACTATGGTACAGATGGACAAAGGGAGTGAAGTTGTGTGGCTTCACAAATGCATATTGGGTGGGGATTCCATCAGACTGAAAGAGTACATCAGGTGGATTTTTTTATAAATTAGTTTGTATATTTGTAACCCTCATGAATTTTTAATCGAAATCACAAGACACGGGTCTACACTGCTACTCTGCGGACATTATTTCACAATTTAGAACAAAAAGTTTAGACATGCAAGAACGAATAACAAGCATGCAACAAGAATTTTTATCTAGGGAAATAAATCTACAAAAAAACCCATTTCCTCTTGCATTAATCAAATGATATAGATATGTATTACAATTACTTTGCTCAACGGAGCTCATCCTGCAAGTGCACAACCTATCTCTCTGCTCACTGAAGGCCTCTGACCTAGACTTAGTCAAAATTTTCCTCAGCTTGAGCTCCTATTTCCTTGTGTTGTTTCTTACGAAATTAACCCCTACTATTTAGGAAATTCTCTCAATTGAATTGTGCAATTCCTCTAGGTTGATCATCTAACTGCATGCAACACATTTACACTCAAGACAAGTCTATAACTGATGTTACAATAGCTTGGAATATCCACCTCAACTGGGTAACTCAAATTCTCTGCATGCACTAGCTATTTTGGGATGATTGTTCAGTTAACCAGATGATGTATGAGCTTCACTGAAGTCCCACTACTTAACTAACCTTCCACTAGTTCCTCCAAAGGTTGGAACTAGTTTAACTAAAAATGACCTGAGATAACTAACCTTGACTGCTACAAATTAGCAATAGAAAATGCATAACTAAACTTTAACTCCTTGAACTCAAATTTACTGATTAAATTGTGTGACACAAGACATTTCACACAAGTTAACATCATCCAAGTTCTCTATTGATGTGGAAATTCAAATTTTCTCAATTTAACAAAGGCAAAATCAAATTAAGAATTTCTTGCTGCATTTTTCAACAAAATTTTTAGTGTTGGGTCCATAGCAGTTTCCTGGTATAGAAGGAAGCAATATCTATGGTGCTCAACTCAGCAGAAGCATAAGACATGGCTACAAGTCAAGCAGCATGTGAGGCGATCTGGATGAGAAAGATACTTGTGGGACTGTTTGGTTAGATGATGGATCCAACTATGATTTATTGTTATAATCAGAGTTGCATTAAGCTCTCTCAGTATCATGTTTTTCATGATCGATCCAAGCATATAGATATTTGGTATCACCATTTACAAGACTGTGTGCAAAGGCGGCTAATTTTGCTTTAGTACATTCTAGCAGAGGAACAAGATGCTAACATTTTGGCAAAGGCCTTGTCAAGAGGGAAGTTCGAATTCCACAGGTGCAGGATAGGGGTGGTTGATAATCCCTTTCTTGCTGAGATAGAGTGTAGAAAAATACATCAAGAAATTCTCAATTTGATTTTTCCTTTATTAAATTGATAAATTCGAATTTTCATATTAGTAGACAAATTGGATGTAGTTAATTGAGGTGACATGGCGCTTGTCACTCAGATAGCTCAGTAAATTCAAGTTGGAGTAGTTAGAGTTCAGTTAATCATTTGTGATTGCTAATTTGTAGCAATCAAGGTTAGTTATTTCAGGGTGTTTTTCGTTAAACTAGTTTTAATTGTTGGAGGAACTAATGGAAGGTAAGTTGTGCTGGGGGACTTCAGTGAAACTCAATGATCATCCAGTTAACTGATCAATCAGCCTAAAATAAATAGAGCATGCAGAGATTTCTAGTTCCCCAACTGTGGTAGAGATTCCAAGGTAGTGTAGCATCAATTGCAGACTAGTAATGAGTGTACAGGTGTTGCATGCAGTGAGATGATCAACCTTAGAAATTGCACAATCTATTTGGGAGATATTCCGAAATAATAGGTGCCTAATTTCTTAATATATACAATATGATTAACTGTGGAAGTCTCCAATCACTCAATAAGGGTTTGATTTCTCAAGGAATTGCACAAGGAAATAGGGGCTCAAGAAGAGGTAGAAATTGACTAAGTCTGGCTTAGAGCTTCTCAGTGAGCAGAGAGATAGGTTATTCACTAGCAGGTTGTGCTCAGTTGATCAAAGCAATTGTAACACATATATATTCATCATATTATTGCAAACAGGCATTTTGGATTTTAGCATATTACTTTCCCCAAAAAAAATATTGTGTACATGTGTGTTATTTCTCATTGCATGTTTATAATTGAAGGTCTAAATTTTGAATTGAATTCTGAAGAGTAGTAGATTAGGTTTGTGTCTTGTGATTTTTATTAAAATTTCATGATAATTTGCAAATCTATATCATAATTTCTATATGGGATACTTAAAAGAGATTCAGGTTCAGGGGGATTCAAAGAGAGTTCAACAAGATACTGAAATTTCTCTTGTAAAATTCGAATCTATGCCATCCTCTAAAAATTCATAACAAAATTGAAGGAAGTTATCATGAAAATATTCAATAGATTCATCATATCTCAATCTAAGATTAATAATATTTTTGTAAACACTTTGATAATCATACCTATCAAAGGCTTGGTGACGCTCCATGAGAAGTTGTTGGAAAGAGTGGATAGAAGTGGTTGGAAATGTATAGCACCATTGTTCAATATGGCCTTTAAATGTGAGAATGAACAACCTATAGAAAGCATCCTCACAATTAATGTCACAATATTTGCAAAATTCAAGAAAGTAAAGGGTGTGCTCAAGAATTGTTGTCTCATCCTCGCCATCAAATTTTAGATTTGACAAGTCATGAATTATACATGCGAGCAATTTCAGATTTATAACTTTAGAAAAGCATGTTAGAGTTATGATATGGGAAGAAGCCCTTCAAGATGAAATGTTGAAATCAGACTTCACTAACTCAACTTGTGATTTGGCCCTCCTCCTAGTGCAAAATCTTATTGATGGTGTTGGAAGCCTATAACAGGGACAGGGATATCCCTGATATGAAGTCCCAATTAGACACCACACCATTTGGAGTAGGAGCCCAAACCAGAATACATTTGGTTTCCAAATTGGTGGTATAGAATATATTCCTTGGCTGCAATAAACACATAAGATGGCATATATATGGATTTGGTGATAGCAAGTGTATGAACTTTGTGAGATATCAAATGTAATGTATGAAAGGTTCATTCACGTCAAAGGGAAATATGTGAGCCACTTGGAAGAAAGTAATAGTACTATATTAGAAGAGACACAAGAGCAATACAAAGAATTGTTAGTTAACCTACAAAATACTTCGCAAGATAACAACAATCGTGATAACATGAAAAACACACATTCAACATGGTACATACTAAATCAAATGAATTATTTCATTAACATTAGTGTAAATGAGAAAACAAACATCACAAATATATAAAGAATAGTCTTACTACATTCACGACATATGCATGAAGGTGTGTCATCTCTGAGAGCTTCTTATTATACTAGCCCCAATACTAGAACATGAAACCAACACTTTCTTCTCCAAAGAATGATACTCTTCCTATGCTAGATTAGAGAAGCCAAGTCTCCCAATCTTCGGTTCCAAGCCCTTTGCTTGAGTTATGAGGGTTTATTTATAACAAATGAGATGACTCATTATCTCCCTTGGTGACCTTTGAACTTTCCTCATGACCTCTTGTACTCCCTTTGTCTTTACTCTAACTAATGACTCTTCACATTCCACATTTAATTCTTAGACTTCCACTTGCATTTACACTTAATGATTTTCAAATACAATGAAATAAAACTCCTTGTAGGAAAAAAATGGATATGTCCTAATAAGACAAACTAAATATATTAGTATTTACTTTGAGGAAACTCTATCACAACAACCTCAACTTGTAGCTTTGTAGTGACATTTTGATGCCAAGCTTTGTATTGTGTAGTTATCTCCTCAAACATTGTTTGAAGGTTAGGGAGATATCTGACTCTAGCCTCCATAGAAACTAGATAAATGGTTTTGGATCCTATTTGTACCTCATTCCATGAAAATAATAGATTCATATTAACCTTAGTAGGTCCAACTATATACCTTTGCATATTTTGTCTATTGATCTCCAAGTCTTCATTGGTTGTGACCTGATTCAAACTATCCAAAAACTCTTTGATATCCTGCCTAATGATGTTTCTACTCTTTGCCTCTACAAATGGTCCAAATAAGGGGATCTTGTGTGTTGTAACCAAATAATACAAACCATTGTACAACCATGCATAGGTATCTATTATGTTGGCCAAAAAAGTGTTGAGCATTTTGTTACTCTAAATGAGCATTTTAACCTTGGACTTATTGAATTATGCTTCTTTCCTTGTCTTTCCAACCATCTCTATAGGTGCATCCCTATCCTTACCACCCCATTCTTGGATCACATTGATGGTTACATGGTTTATTTTCAAAACTTTTGCATTTTCTCGTGACCTTTTTTGCATATCTTGTAGGAGCATTACTTCCTTATGCAAGGTGATCATCCCCTCGAAAAGTTATCTTATTGTGTTTGTCAATGCTTGGATTTCACCATATATTGCTGCTTGAAGTCATTTCAAATAAAAATCTTTGTAAGACAATCATTGGACATGAACTTGGAGATGTCCTACTTTTTAACTTGCGTCATCTAGATATTTAGCAATTTGTCAATTTTTTGTCATCAAGAAATATGTATTTGCTTTTACAGCTCCTACAAAGGCCAAGTTTGTTGTAGCAATTGTTTGTGGATTCCTCTCGGTGTTAGTAAAAATCACTTTTTGAGCGTGGATGAAAGCAAGATAAACTAGATCATTACAGAATAATTTCCTTCTTTCTTGTACTATTTTTTTCTAGAGTTGGTTAAAGTTTAGGTTGGAAATATCCATGATCATGTCATCATCTTGAGGAGAGATTCCCATTTCACCATATGGGGTGTGTACATTTGTGTGGGGAGTTGAAGGTTGACCAGTAATATGTTCTATAATGGGCATGATGTCAACCTCTTAGTTCTACTCCACTTGTTCAACATCTATGTCTTGGGCCAGTATTTTCTCCTCAATTTCTTCTGCAAACTCTTGGTCTTATTGTTGTCAATTCTCTTCTTATTCTATTTGTTTCTGTGTTTCTTCCTCTACTTGCTTCAGTCTTTATTTTTATTCCTTTCTCTTTAGTTCTTCCTATGCAAGTAATTCCTCCTTTTCTTTCCTTTCCTGCTCTTCCCTCCACATTTACTCTTCCTCTTGCTTCCTCTCTTCTTCTTGCTACTTCCCCTTCCTTTTTGTTGTCATAGCTACTTTTAGAATGATTGGATCAGTTATGAACTTATGATTATGCTCTTCTCCTAAGTTATGGGAAACCTTCCATTGTACTTGATGCTCACCAGGGTGCATTCTTCTAGTTGTTGTGCTTCCTGGGTAACACTTCATTCTGGAATTGCACTGGAAGGGCTTGCCTCATTTCCTAGTGCATGTGACGGAGAGGCATTACATCAATTCTTGATATTTTATTCCTCTCACCTAGCATAGGTCACATATGTCTAGACAAAGTGCAACTTCACATAGTGTATCTTGATGACTCCTTTGGGATCATACCAATGAAGATATAGTGTACTGAACTTAAGGCTTTCCAATTCCTTAACTTCAGCATTTGTGGCCTTCAATTTCTTAATCTCATGAGATCTCGTGTGCAAAGAAAAGGAAGGCCAAGTTTCCTTCTTCTTTTTCTGGAGTAGTGAATACAAACGCGTAGCAAGATTATAATAAACCTCTTGCATGAAAACTTTATCCATGGCATACCTTGACAAGACATGCGGTGGTTTTTTATAGTTAAACACTTTGAGGTATGTATGATTTGGTGAGGCAAACCAATCTGCTACTTCCATCAATGAGTTCATTGCAACACGAGACATGCCAGGGACCTCTTCTAAAAATATCATTTGATATAATACCTTTAAGAAGTGATCAGCAAGTCTCTCATAGACTCGTCGGTAGTTTCATTCTATTAAAAATTTGTAATAAATATAGATAAGAGGCTCTTTAGGTTTCAATTTCAATTCCAAACTAGAGAACTCATTACGAGCACATATTCCATCTATTAGATATGCAAATATGTACAATTGTTGTTACTTGCCTTGTGGTGTGTTTTTCACCTGGCTCAAGTTAATATGTTGTTGTTGGGACACTAGAAGAGACCAGATAAATATCTTCCCTTTTGAGATGATCTAATGTAGCATGTAAACCCTTGCTTTTGGGAAGGTTTCAATATTCTTGTGTCCATAAACTTGGCAGCACAAAACCATCAAGTAATTAAAAATCATTCTCAGTGACTTGGTCTAGTAAGTATTGTTAGGTGTCTAGCCAAATTTTGTTGGTTCTTTCCATCATGACTTAACCACTTCCTTAGTGTTAAGATAGCTTGAGGTTGCATAAAACTATGAATCCAAATGTTTCTCATGCTTCGGTAACTTGTAGATCAAGTGGATTTCATGTAGTCAGCAAGGGGCAAGTTGATGCCCACTAGCACTATTCAATGACATGCTCTTGGTATCCAAGCCCTACAATATTCATCTCATAACATCTGCACATGGTAAAATTATCAATCTACAAGTGACCCTATGGAACCCTGATCATTGAATGTTTGTGTAAACTTTCCTATTGTTCATATCTTCTTTGAACTATGTCACTATGAATGCATCCTTGATGGTATGCCATGTGATAATGAAATCCTTCTCAATGTATAATTGTGTATCTGAGAGAATAGGAACTTATATTGAGGGACTGTCAATGACCTCCTCGGTACTGTTTTTGGTGGCCTCCTTTGATGTTGTCTTCTTGGGAGGAATGGTGTTATCTGATGATGGAAGAGTAATGTGTTCAAGACCTATAGTACCTATTCCAATAGATGAACTCATGGCGATAAAAAGTTCGCTTGAAAGATCAATTTAGCAATCAACTTTAAAGCATCAACACAGTCATTAAGGGAAAATATTGTGCAATGTTGAGCAGCAAAGAGGTAGAATAGGCTTTGTAATTTCACAATGCATAGTGAGAGAGAGATATTTCATAGTTTTGGTTGATAGGAGATTGGCTTGTGGATTGGAACTATGCAATGTGCAGTCTCAAATTGTAGAGAGAGAAGGATTGTGCAGTGCGAAGTTTTAGTGGCTAGGCAGGGCCACTGTTTGCTGGAATTATGCAATTCGTAGCTGGAGGAGGCTAGTAACGTTGCACTATGTAGTTGAAGCTAGTAAGAGGAGGGTCTTATTGCTTGTGATTGTGCAATGCATGTGAGAGAAGCCAGTAAGCCTTAAGGATTGTGCAGTTCAGCTCGGGAGGGAGTAAAACTTCAAATCTAAGATCGAGGAAGGAACAGGTGTAGATTTGTCTTAGAAATAGTTATATGAATCATTAGCATCACCCAGATAAGATAATACAAAATGAAAAACATGCAAGCTAAATATACCCAGTAGCAATAACTACTAGTAGGTGAAAAGACAAGAAAGTGATGCAACACTTGTAAAAATAACTCAAAAGAATGAAACAACACTTATACAATTTAATAATAATAGAAACATTGAAAACTACAAGAAGAAATGGGAAAAATGACACTTGTGAAAATAAAATTTATTAAAGCGATGAAAAAAGTAGCAAAACATGACACTTGAGAAACCTACCTGGAAAAGCAGTGTAAATTGAATCCAAATCTCCTTGAACTCATCAAAATGGATAGAGCTCCAATGTTGGATGTGAAAATGAGCTCTTAAATCCTTCTTTATATAGATTTACTCTCACGGGATTAGGATTAGGGTTTCTAATGCACATGCATAAAATCAAGGAGAAATCAACACTTGTCTCCATATCAGAAATGGAAACATATGTCACACTATCAGAGTGGAATTTTCATTCCCCATTTTATAGGGATTCATATTTGGATTATTCGTGGGGCTATGCATCCCACTGGTAGAAAAGACTGTGAAATTCCTAATGACAAGGGATTGAACAATTCACTGACATAGTGGATTGCACAGTTTTGACTTATAATGAAGGACTGCGCATTTTCTTGATCAATGATTTCCTATCTCACATGATTGCATAGTTCAGTTATTCTAAGTGTTGTGAAGTATCTAGTGGAAGGGGATTATGAAATTGTTGGGAACAAGACAAGCAATCAGTGCTACATCAATACAGGACCTATCTTGTGTTGGAGAGATAAATTACTTGCCTTCAAAAGTTATATAATTGTTTTCAACAAAGACCTAGTCGTTGTCACAACAACATAATTAAAACAACACATAAGTGATACATGAAAAGATAAGACAATGAAATACTAAGAAATCAATAGGAGCAGTTGATATTGAAAAAGCCATCTCTTGTAGACAAAGGTAGGCTCCAAAATTTAAGCGGAGGAAAAAATTTCGAGGGGGATTGTAGCAACTACAAGACAATGATACTTTACTACCAACTGGTCGCATTTGTGGCTTTCTTATAAGAGAAAGAATAATCATATTTGAGTAGAGAGTGAACCTTGAAACATACTGTTACAGTGCTTAAAGTGCCTATTGATCAAATTAGCTATGCGCAAGTAATTTTCAGCAAAAAAAATAAAAATAAAAATTAGAAGTTAATCATAAATGTTATCTTGCACAGTGATCCCCATCAATAGGTATATTTTGAGGTTCCTTATGCCATCCTCCAACCATTAAAACTCTCCTTTTCTCACATTAATTCACATTTTTATTCATAATATGCTTAGTAAGAAAACTAAAGGGTGTTTATCGTATTGCATGGCCTAATGTGATTAATATGTAGGAAAAAGAAGCATTTTTGGAGGTATTTACTATGCAGATGCTTAATGGAGACAACCAAAGAGAATATAGGAGGTTTGTCAACCTCGCTAACTCTCCAACTTGGCTTGAGGTAATTGAATCCTCACCAACAGCTCGAATTCACCAACAACTGAGGAACTCCAACTACATGTGAAGATCAAAGGGAACCAAATCCACAAATCCCGAGATTTTGGAGGGAATCACTCCTCTTTTCAAGGGATTTTCTCTCGACAACTTTTGGTATAAATAAACAAGCCAAAAGGATCTTTAGGATTTGATTTTTTGTTGTAGCTACGAGTAGCTACTAATATCATAGTGCTTGACATTGTTATCATCTATCATATGATATATGTGACTCTTATTTTCTATTAAGGGGAATCTCACTATTGGTCTGCATCTGAAATAGTTTTGGAGGGTTGAGACCCTTGGGTTTGGGCCCAACCTAGAGGCTTTAGTCCCTCTCTTGTATTTCTTCCTAGTTCTTGCTCAAGTTATTGCAGCTCTTTTCTTGTTTCAATAGGTGTTATATTGCAAAATTTGTAGTTGCAGGTTTTCCTATCACCTCTCTTGTAGGAAGAGTGATTGGAAGATCTACAGTGACAACCCAAAAACATTTGTTTTTTATTTATTGGAAATTGTTAAGTATGGGACTGTAATCCTTCTGCATGTTTAGTTTCTTCACTTTAGGAGTTAGTAGCATTGGTTTGGAAATTAGAAGTCGTGTTGTAGGTTAGAGTAGATTTCAATAAAATTCAACTCATCTCTTCCATGTTAATTTACTTTGTTGTAATAGTGATCATTTGATGCATGTGTTTTATTGGTTTTCAGGGATTATGTTGACCTATAGGGGTGAGCACACCTTTCTACATCCACCTATGCCATTCCATATCCCTCCTAGAAACCTCACATTTCCTCCAAACTCTGCCACCAAGATCACTCTGTTAACGTAAATGGAGGACACGATGGGCACAAAATTTGGTGCAATATAGCCCTTTGAGAAGTAATTGGATTGGATAAGGGGCTCCCACACCCTTCACTTAGCTTATTCTAACTTAATCCACCTTATTCTACCTTGAAGACACCATTTATATCCTCAAAAATCTCTCGAACCCCCTCCTATAGCAAAACAGGGCCTCTTGTAGCACTTCATGTAGCAGACCTATAACATTGTTTTCTTCAACCAGATTCGCTCCAGATTTTGACCTTGGCATATTGAAGTTTAATAATGACCCCCAAGCTCTTATTTCATTATTAGATAATACTCTAAGACTGCTCCAACTCCATTTTCTCCTCACTACAAACATAATATAGAAAATAGAATTAGAATTAGAATTTTGTTTTCATAATTATGTTGAAGGTTGAATTTCTCATTTCTAGGCAAGTGCAAATAGATAGATGATTCATTCAAGTATTTTTTACATTGATTAGGTCTAAAAATAGAATAGCATGGTTTACTTCTGCAACTAGATTATCCTTTTTCCTTTCATGCAATTTCAATTCATCATTTACCTTAAATGTATGGCACTTTCACTTCTATAGTAGAATCACATTCATCTCCTTACAATTGTGACTTGTTTTTCTCTTTGTAGTTACTTGAAGGAGTGGTCCTCTAACACCTTGATCTGATATCATGACTAAGGGTGACATGAGTATAACCTAACCTGTTGTGCATGTAGCACTTCCACCTCTAAGTTTGTACAATCCCCAGGGTGGTAATTTAAGTTGATAAGCCCTTGGGAGTTGCAACATCCTTGGTGCAATACCAGGGCTCATCACTTTATGGTGTTGTTGTCTGGGAGGTGTCTAAGTAGGTGTTGTTTCTACTTAATGTTTTCTTGTTTTTTTTCTATTTTTCATAAGTCTTATTCTTTTGAAAAAAAAAAATTGAAAATTTTGAAGAAGAAAAAAATGAGTTCTTTCATGCCTCGTAGGATTAGGGATAACCAAGGGAAATTATTACAAAAAACCCCCACCCCCTCAATTAGTCAACCTTAATCCTTCTTTGGTGACTGTGAACTTCCCTCTCTTACTACAGGGGAGCTAGAAGACCCTTTATGTGAGCAACCTGGAAATTTTGAGGAACCCATAGGGGAAGAAGAACCTATCTCACCTACCCAAACCATGGTTGAAAATAGGAACAATGAGATTTTCCCTATCAAAGCAATCAATGAAGAGGCCAAAATGAAGAATATAAGCCCTAATTCCTTTCCACATTTCCATGGCCTAACATCTAAGGATCTTGAAACCTTCATGTTTTAGTTTATTGTTGTTTGTAGGACCTATGACTATGCCTCTGATGAGAAGAAGTTGAAGTTGTTTCCTTCTACCCTTAAAGATGCAGCCTTTTGATGGTTTATGAGTTTACCTGGAGGTAGCATGTACCTGGGCCCAAATGCAACAAGCCTTCAATGAAAAATATAGGGATTACTGTAGGTCCAAAGAAACAAAGGATGAAATCTTTAGGATGGCCCTTGGACTTGATGAATCCTTAGAGGACTATGAGGAAATATTTCAGCTCAATTATAGGAGGGCCAATTGTACCCTTCATCTTGAGTCACTCAAGCTAGTTCTTCATTGTGGGATCAAGGAGGATGTAATGGAAACCATCAACATGTTGTATGGAGGATATATCTACCGTTTGCCTTATGATGACATTAAAATTGTATTTAGGAATCACTCTAGGGATGTTAGGGAAAAGGGTAGGTCTAGCCAAAGATTGGTCGGCTCATAGCCCTCCACAATAACCAATGTTGGAAGATTTTAAGAGTGAAATTTTGCATACCTCTATGCTACAATTGGATATTATGCAAATAAAAAGGAAGCAACAGGAAGCAGAGAGGGCACTAGCTATATTTTTCCCTAGATTTACTAAGGGACATCCTAGGAATGAGTACCTAGTGAATGTTATAGAAATATGCTCAGTCTTTTAAGAGAATCACGCAACAGAAAAATGCCCCTCACTGCTAGGTCTAAAGTTTGTATACCAAGGAGGGGTAGAAGGTGGGTCAAACCAGTTGTGTTTCATTAACCAAAGAAGGCATCAAAGTCCTAGGTCATATCAATAAGGCATGCAAGGCACACATTTTCCTCACTACAATTGAAATCAAAATGAACCTTTCCATCCTTGGTACCCTTCCAATCATCCATCATGTTCCACACCTTCTACTTGGCCTTATGCTCCTCAATATTCTCCTCAGCCTATCAACCCTCGTTTTTAGCCATATCCACCCCAATCTTCCCAATGGGGCAACCCCTCACTAAGGTGGAGACCTCAAACAACCCAACCTCCTACATTACTGCCTTCACCTCAACCTCAGCCACAACTTCCTCACCATACTCCACCTAAGCATCCTCAAATGTCTGCACAACCCAATGTGAACCCAAACAATAAGTAGGCACAACAGGTTTACAGTGGGCAGACATCCTATACTGCTTATGTTGTGGAAATCCAAGATATCAACCTTCGGTCTGGGAAGGTTCTCCCAGATAATCACCCACCTTCTCCACCTGGAAATATTGAAGAGGACAAGGAAGATACTACTCCTCAAGCTAATGCGCCTCCTTATCCTGAAAGGTCGGTCCACCCTAACTAGCACACCCCATAAGAGTTTGAACTTCTGGGAGAATTGAGGAACTTGTGTGTCAAGATACCCCTTCTTCAGGCCATCAAATATGTTCCCATTTACAACAAGCTTATTAAAGATAAAGGTTTCAAAATACATGGGATAATAAGAAGAGATACCCCCACCATCAATGTTGTAGGATAATTATTTGATCTGATGCTTGGAAGAGTAATCTCCCCAAAATACTTGGATCTTGGTAGCCCATTAGTGGATGTGCACATTGATGTCATTATGGTCCCTAATACCTTTATTGATCTTGGGGATGCAATAAATGTGATGACCAAGGAAACCATGTTGAAGCTCAACCTCCAAGGGGATTTGAGGAATACCACTATAGTGTCACAACTTGCAGACAGATCAACAATAGCTCTTGAGGGAGTTATTGAGGATGTCATGTTCTCCATTGACTCCTAGGAGTACCCCATTGATTTTCTGTCCTCCAATCCAAAACCAAGCTTAATGGTTATCATCTCATCCTAGGAATACCTGGGTTGGCCACTGTTGATGCCTACATTAGTTGTAGGTATGGGAATATGACTATTAATAATGCACATTTATCAAAACAACTTATGTTGTATCCTCCTACCCAACCCTCTATTGAGAAGGATTTACCCTTATGGTTAGAGGATGAGGAAGAGGAATAATTTTATCAAGTAACCCCTACCTATTTTACATACTAGACACTATTATAAGGGAGGGAAACTTGATGAAGATGACCTTATTGACCATATTTTATAGAATCATGCCCCCAATGCCATACCAATTGATGAACTGGTGAAAGAACCTGAGAGTAATCCTTTGATTGATTTGTGATCTATTGACTCCAGCCTAGAACATGCCAAAATTTGTGGAGATTGGCCTAGCTAGAACTCTAAATTTCAACCCCTCCCTCTCTCTGTAGAGTAGGAAGAATAGTTGTGCAATGTGTTAACACCCAGGTTGTTCCCTATGACTCCCGAGGGAATACAGCCTGGGTAACCACTAACCAATCTTTGGACTACAGCTTCTAGCCCAGCTGTAATCAGAGAGGGCTCTCTCTGTAAGGTTTGTCGCTGTTTTAATGAAGTTTTAGGCTAGTTATGAAGTGAATGTTTGATTGTTTTTTATGTTTGGTTGGGAGGATGCTTCTGATAGTTTTTGGAGCGTTATCTTCATATGACACTAATCCATTGGGCAATGGGGTCTGTAACTGTTGCTTCCTTGAAATCTTGGTCTAGTGCAGCTGGAATTACAAGGCCTGTGTGTATTTCATAAAACAAACTATAAATTGTGAAAGTGGAATGAAAAACAACTAGTAAAGAGCAATTAAGGATTCTTTACTAAGCTGGGTAGTGGGAAGGAGGTCCGTCACTTAGGAGCAATTACTTGAATTCCTGAAATGGCAGAGCACTGTGATGATATAGTATTAAAGGTAGCACTGAAGAATTACTCTTTAAATACCATAACTGAGGAAAACATATGAAATAGCTAGGATTGAGCTCAGGGTAATCAAAGATTAAATCCTGCGACTATTCTTTTTCCTAGCCATTTAGATATTGAATACATGGAGAGCATGAACGATATATGAAAGTATAGCAAACATATATGTAACAGAGAGTAACGAGAAAACTTATTGAGCCATGGAATACACAGGAATCCTGCAAATTTGAGCCATACACCATCAAGAGATCAAGAGACACAATGCTTGGAGAAATCCCATCATTCTTTGTATTAGCTGTCTGAGAATTTACAACATAAGAGTAACATAAGAGATATCAAAAGATTTCTTACATCCGGAGTCCGACCCCTGCTAACAAATGCGAGGGGGAATATATAGAAGTCTAATACAAAAATATCTCAGGCATTGAGTCATCTGAGAGGAAAATATCTTCTTACACTCGTACATGGCTTGTAGATGAGAAGTAATTACAATCTTAAATGAGTTATAAAAGCCCTTAACTCCCGTCAGAGTAATATTGACCTTTGGGGCTCACGGAGTCGGTTGAGCGGCTTTATCATAACTGCTGAATGACTTGCTGTGCAGCTGTCACTTTTTGTGTCTTCTTGGCCCTGCCACCTGTGCTTGTTGATGCTGTTGTCGCGGCCGAGTACCTGTGCTGAGTTGGCTCAGCGTCTTCATACCTGCTGATGTATCTTTTGTCCAGCTGTGCATGCAATGCTAGCTTTTTGCTACAGAGAAAGATGTGATTACTTAACTTTGATTCAAAAGTAATCTTATTAATTCCTGCCATGTATCTGGTGGAGGCAACTGATGCTTCAAAATTGACCCCATGGTCTCATCAGCCTCTATATACTTATAAAAGTGAGGGGGCTCATCA
The DNA here is from genome assembly GCA_000404065.3 of Pinus taeda. Taxonomy (NCBI): domain Eukaryota; kingdom Viridiplantae; phylum Streptophyta; class Pinopsida; order Pinales; family Pinaceae; genus Pinus; species Pinus taeda. Next base: position 18,539 of record APFE031064262.1, read on the forward strand.
AATAAGTGTGTGACTTCATTTCTAATAAAAAACAAATTATCTAATCTATCAAAAAGAATTTGCCTTGTTACTGGGCCTGCTCCTAAAGATGTGCCTGGTGCTTCAGCAATCTGTGTTGCTACAAAAGTGCTTACTCTCTTGACATATTTCTCATGTGAGAGTAATTTTCATGATTCCAATAAGCTGGGGAGCCCTCTGTCCTGCAAAGCCAAGAACCTATTCTGGAATTTATTTATATCAGCTTGCATATCCTGGATTCTTCTATCCAGGGTCTGAATCAGGTTCTTCATTGTCAGGACTCTTTTGATTAAAGAGATTGTTTCAGTCCTGTTTCCAATTCCCATTCTCACCAGCTGGGAACTTGTCCTGTAATTGAGCACTTCTATCATCTTGGGGGAAATCTCAGGCATATTGCCTAGAGATGCCCTTGCTCTCTGCAATTCTTTTCTTGCTCTACTAATGAGTGCCACTTGCTCATAAATGGCCTCAATATATTCCCATTGGTTCCTTATTGATTGTCCAATGGTGGTCCAGATAACTTGCTTGAGCTCTGCTGTAACTTTATCAAAACTGAGCTCCTTTTCTAGCTCTGCAATTCTCTTCTTCAGAGCTTTCACTTCTTGTTCCCTCTCAGCCACATTTTGCTTAGATTTGTCATATTTTTCATTTATCTCTGCTAAGTTGTCCTGGGCCTGGCTGAGCTCTGACATCTGGGCTTCCAGCACCTGTATTTCTTGCCTCAGCTTTTGCATGTCCAGGCTTTCGGCCTGCTCTGTTGTTGGTGCTGAGGTGGTTGGTGCTGTGGTGTCTGGAGCAACCTGTTGTGCCTGTTGCTTTGGAGGGATAGTATCTTGAGGGGTTTCCTCAAGGTTTATTGCTTCTGTAGGCGGCTTGGAAGATTGCCCTGCCTCCCTCCTCTGCAAAGCTGCTTCCAATGTAGTCTCTGTATCCTGCAGCTTTTCTTGTGTTTCTATCAGCTCCTTGTATAATGTCATCAATAATGAAGCTGCATCTTTTTCTTGCCTCTGCTGGGCAACCTCATCTGTCTGTGGGTGTAGAGTTGGGGGGATCTTCAATTTTTTTTTTATTGCAGCCATGTCTGCATCCCTCAGTTTAAGGACTTGTTGTCAGCCTTAACGTCAATTGGGTCATGCCCAAACTCTATGATTATTTCTTCTAGTGCCTTGATTCTGTTATCTTTAGCTTGGGAGGATGCCTTCTCCAATTCAAGCTGTGCTGCAGTGTTGTTTAGGCTATTCTGCAGCCTGTAATTAATCAAGGTCTTGTCTGCCAAAGTGGCATAGACCATCTCACCCGTCTATTTGTGAAGCTCGATCTGATCTATGGGGTGGATGTCTTTTGACAAGACTTCCAAATTAGTCCTGATATAATCTGCAGCTGTTTGTGGTTGCTGCACTGTCGGAGCGAAGTGGCTCATGGTCATCTTGCCTTCCTGCACATCAAATGCAGCCATGAGCCTTTGCTGATTTGCAGGAGCCATATTTAACAAGTGATTGTAGAGCCGAATTTTTATTGGCTCACTCCTTCTTTTGGCCTCTTTAAGCTATTCGTTTATGCTTGCAGCTGTCCCCTGCTGCTGCCCTTAGGAGCTCACCTCTCCTAGTGTTGCCTTATCTTGCTCCTGCTGCAGGGAGCTGGCAGAAGTCTCCATACTTTGCATCTCCTCCTCTGAGAAGGGATTTAGCCTTTGCCTCTTCTCTGATGTTTCAGTGAGGGGAGTTTCCCTCTCTCTTTTTCTGTTAATATCCTCCCTTTGAGGGGTTTGGAGGATGAAGGAGTCTACTCTGGAATCCTGTCTAGGAGGTGCCATTAATGTTGTCTTTTCTTGGGTAGTTGTTTGGGCCTCTCCTTTCTGTTTCTCTTGACCCTGTTGGTCTGCTTATTGCTGTTCCTGCTGGGGCCGCTGTTGATGGCCCTGTTGGCCCTGTTGTTGTTGTTGGCCCTGTTGGCCCTGTTGTTGTTGTTGGCCCTACTTGGCCATCTTGTTCTTCCATCACTTTATCCTTTCCCTTACTCTGCCCTTGATTGGTAGCTTGCACTGCCTCTTGTTGTGTTGCAGAGGATGAAGCAGATGCTCCTGTTTGAGGATTTGGTAGAGCAGGCACCTGAGAAGGACATTCCAAGTCAGCCATTTTTAATAAATGCCTTCTATCCCTTTCAACTAGCTCTTCTTGAGACACAGGCTCTTCTAAGGTGTTTCTTCTCCACTTCGGTTGGTTAGCATGTCTTAGAATGTGGAACATGCTCTCATGCTCATAGCTAGAGAGCTTGCATTTCTATCTTCTCAAGGATATAAAGTTGTTGGGGTCATAGAGCTTCCAAAGGAAGCTTTGTTTTAGGCCAAGGCCTTCCAACATCCTATCTGCTTCTTTCCATCCTTCTCTTCTGTTTAGGATGAAGTGGCCAAGCTGGTTTCTAACTTTAAGCTGTGCTTTTTTACCCTTTCCAGCAAAGTGCACCTGGTCGGCATTGCCAAATTGCCTGAAATACTCCAAGGCAAAGAGCCTCATGGGCACAAATCTGGGCAACTTGTATGGGCAGAGCTCACACCCATATATTCTAATCATAGTATAATGCTGGTAAAAGTACCAAGCTCATATACTGTAGGCACTGGACAACTGCAGAATCCTCTGCATCTCATCAGAGAGTCTTGGAGGGGGTGTTGTCAAGAGCAGAGACAAAGCTGGATGGATGAATAAATCTATGAACTCAGAATATGTGTATGGTGAATATGCAAGGATGTGGAAGACTGAGCTCCAGTATACCACTGATCTTGGGTTTCCTACTGCATCAGTTCTCTTGATTTCAAAAGAGAACTTCTCATGTTGGTGGTACAGAATGAGATGATAAATATATGAGGTGTATCTGACACCCTCTCTCTGGACAAATGTAGAAATTGCTCATGTATCTTGTCAGAGATATATGTAGCATAGTCATAACAAATGGGAGCCTTACCAGGGGTAAACATTGTCATCATCACCAACACAGTTTCCTCTATAAACTCCATTGATTTGTACCCCAGCACTGAGCTTATCATGTATGCCAAGTCTAGGCCCAGTTGATTTAAATAGCCATCAAAGATGGGAGGATGCAGCACTGTGTCAGATTTTTTAATAAACAACTGATTCAACTTTAGGATCTCTGCCTCTATGAGTATCTTGGCTCCTTGATTGATTAGGTCCAGCAGGGATAAAGGAACCAATTTCCTTTGAGTTTTGAATTGGACCATCTCCCTGATGACCTCAGGGGTGGTGTAAAATACAATTGCACCTTGAGGGTTGAGGACAGCACACAAGTGGATGAGGTCAGGGAACTGGTTGACCTGGGGCATCTTGAAGATTGGGAGGGAGGACTCCCAAATGCCTAGGATATCTGTGCCATCTCTGTGCTTAGCCCTGAGCTCATTTAACAAATGAATGTGAAACGTGCATTTGGATGGGGTGTCTTCTGAGATTTGGTAATCTAGGTCTGCCAAATCTTTCCAGTCCAGCTCTCTCTGAGGAGAATTCAAGGGAGTAACATTAAGGGCTACTGATGCTGAGGGGGTATCCTTGTCTGTTCAAATGTTTCCTGAGATGATGAGCGTGCTAACTGAGAAAATGGAATTGAGAGGAACACCGAGTAGAAGGATTGCTTTACAGCAGAATAGGATAGTGTTGGGCTTTCTGAAAATGCTTCTTATACAGTTTAGCAGACCTCCTTTGACAATTTAGGAGCAAGTTAATGAGCTCATGATTGCGCGAACAGAGAAGGGTTTTCACTAAAATTGAAGTGTAAAATGGCTCTGCCAATGTAATTCGACCTTAAATTGTCTAGGGGAAACAGGATATATTTTGGTTTTTCGGTGAAATTTTAGTATTCTGCCGTGTTCAGGTGTATTTTACAAGTAACTGTGAAAAAACCAATTTGCAAGGAGATGGACGGGCAAATACCTGTTTAACCAGTAGCTCGGGACGAAATAGCAGTTGGGTTGGCGCTTTGAGCTTCTGCAGATGGTCTGGAGTAGGCTGGTAGACTGTTCGTCGTGATGTGCATGCAGACAGCGCAGAGGTCTTTTTCACAGAAAATAACAGAAAAACACAAAAAAACCGTAAAAATATGACCTTTTTGCTTTATTGGCGCATTTTTTGAGTGACGTCAGAATGACGTCAGCATGTGGGTCCGGGTTGGATGATGTCAGCAGGATGTCATCAGGTGACGTGGCGGCCTGAGACCGGTCCACGGGGGCGATGAGGTGGCGGCCAGGTGGGCGAATGGGGGACGGGGTGCGCGGTTGTGGCATTGACGTGGGTAACAGCAGGGCGGGGACGTGGGAGGACAGGTGTCGCCATATCGGGCCCCCTCCTGCACGGCAAGGAATCTGTCAGAGGGGGCTCCGACGGAGTTTGGCAGCAACGCGTGTCCCCGCGTGACGTAAGCGTCTGACAGATATCGAAAGGTATCTGTCGGACGTTGGGGGCCTTCCGAAATCCATGAGAGCCGTTGATCTGCGGGCGGATGATCGGACGACTGTCAGGCGAGGAACCAGCGCGGCAGATAAAATCATCATTTTGTAAAGGTCGGACGTCGGGCCCCTCCGAAATTGCTATTAGCCATAGATCTGGGAAGGCCGCGATCTGACGGTCATCGGGTCAATCAGTTGCACGGAGGATAACAGTCAGTGGGCGGGTTATAAAATAATATTTTTCGGCAAGCGCGCCCGGCGGGACCCTTCACTTTATGAATGGTTTTCAATAGTTTTTGAATGATTTTCTTTATTAAAATCAAATTTGTCCGTCAACATTAGAAAACGGCAAAAACCAAAGTATTTGATGCAAAATTTTTATACAAAGCATATGGGGGAAAAACTTTAGGAAAAGGGGGTTTTAATGAAATTATATGAAAAGGCGCACATTGGTTATCAACCTTAGGATAAGGCGGGGGAAGGCATGTTTTCATGATTTTTTTTTTTTTTTTTTTTTTGCCCTTTAATGGTATAAGGGGCTCAAAAGGTTTTCTTTAAGGGTTTTCAGGCAAAGATGGAGACTTGGGTAGAGGGATGGGTTCATATGGAGAAAAGGGGTTAGACATGGGTCCTTGACCTTAGCCAGATGTTAATTCAATTCCCAGGGAGTGGAAATTATGGCTATAGTGCCAAGGAGGGGATATTTATACATTGTGTGGGGTTTATACACCATGGTGTTATAATAATAGGGAAAATGAAGTATAGGGAGCTAAATAATAGAGTTAGCTGTTAATATGGGGGAAAATATGGATGAGGACCAGTACAACCAAGTTTTCTTGAAAAAAAATTAGTGTAAAGAGTAGATCAAAATGAAAAGACTTTTGCACAAGAAATGTGGCTTTTAAAGGCCATAAGAACCATCACAAAGCCTTAAGTTTCTCTTATGTACACAACTTGTGAAGGGGTGTTAGTAATGAGTGATATACAAATGGAAAAAGGAAGTTAGTCATGCTCCACTGTGTTACTTTGCCTATACCTGGTTAGCAAAGTTGATCTTGGAAGAAACACCACTTCTCCAACCCCATCTACCTACCCAACTAATTTGCCTAACATTTTTATTTCTTCTTGGAGGGTGCACTTGAACTTGCAAACCCTTTGTGTGCCTTTTCTTTTACATTGGCTTTTTTGCTTCATTTCCTATCTAGCACTGCCCTTATTTCTTTCAAGGCCCCAGATTAAGCAGTTGGGAACCTTAGTTTCTCTACCTAGCTACTGATCTGCCAAGATTAAACAGTTTGGACAGATTTCTTTCTCTATTCTACAACATAAATTGAAAACATGGCATGATCCAGATTAGGCTGTTGGGTCATCCATCAGAACTCTGTAATATGCAGGCATATACACACCTTCTCTTTTCTTGCAAATATGGAACCTTTGTAGCAGCAAAATGGAGCATATTTGGCACTTGTATTTGCTAATCATGAAATATGAAACCTATTGGTATAGGTATCCAACACAATGTGTTGAGGCAACACTTGGATGCTTTTTCTTGGGATTATAAGGAAATGAAAGGTGTGCATCCCTCAGTCTATACTCATCATATTTACATCAAAGAGGGATGAAATCCTATGTGTAAACCCTAGAGAAGGATGCAGGGTTCATCTATCCCATTTCAGATAGTGAGTGGGTGTCCCTCTCGTTTTAGTCCCCAAGAAAAATGGGAAATGGAGGATCTTTTTTACTACTCAGAGCTTAACAAGGCTACAAAGAAGGAAATAAGTTCTTCTCCTTCCAATATGGATTTACTGGATACAACCAAATATAAATTAGCCCTGAAGACCAAGATAAGACTACATTCACATGTCCTTGGGGTACGTTTTCCTATAGAGTCCTTCCATTCAGTCTGTACAATGCCCTTGCTACCTTCCAAAGGAAAATTCTAAGTATCTTTGTTGGACTTTTTCATGACACTGTTGAGATATACATGGATGATTTCACTCCTTATGGATGCGACTTCCAAGAATCTCTTTCTAATATTTGCAAAGTCTTAAACAAATGCATTGAAATGAATATTTCATCGAGTCCTGAGAAATGCAATTTTTTTATCAATGCAGGGGTTGTCCTTGGTATTCTATATCCAAGGAAGGGATACAGGTTGACCTAAACAAAATTTCTATCATCAAAAGGGTCCCTATCCCTCCAAAAAAGATAGATGTTAGGAGTTTCCTTGGATTAGTTGGGTATTATAGAAGGTTCATTAAATACTTTAGTAAATTGGCTTCACCCTTGTTTGGACTACTAGCTAAAGATTCAGAATTTTGTTGGATAGACAATTGTCAAGAAGCCTTCAAAGAACTAAAAGACAAGCTGACATTGCACCCATTCTTAGAGGTCCTAATTGGGCACTACCTTTCCATATACACATGGATGCCTCAAATAATGTTTTATGGGCTGCCTTAGGACAAGTGGAAGAAAAATTGCATTATGCTATCTATTTCATCAATAAGAACCTTTCTAAAATTGAGTTAAATTATACTGTCACTGAAAAGGAACTTTTGGTTGTGGTACATTCTTTGAAAAAGTTTAGGCATTATATCACTGGTTATCAAAAAAAAATCACACTGGTCATGAATCCATTAAGTATTTAATGAATAAACCTGGTGTCAATGCTAGGATAATTAGATGGTTGTTATTATTGCAGCAATTTGATTTAACTATTATTGACAGACTAGGGAAAGAGAATGTGGTTGCAGATTTCTTTTCAAGACTAACCCTGCCTGTAAAAAAGGAAGAGATGGTGGATGATAAACTCTCAGATGAACACCTCATTTCCATCTCGATGCTTTCTCCTTGGTGTGCTGATATAGCCAACCACTTGGTTGTTGGGAGGTTCCCTCCTAATTAATCTATCCTCTAAGGAGAAAAGTAAGATTGTTAGGAAAAGTTCCCCATCCACTTAGACTAGGGGAAATATTTTCAGATTGGGGATAGATCATAGCCTAAGAATATGTGTGATGGAAGAGGAGGTCTTTGACATCCTCTCAACATGCCATGATGGACCTTATGCGGGCCACTTTTATGTTAAGAGGACAACCTCCAAAGTTCTACAAGCGGGTTACTATTGGCCCACTTTACATCAAGATGCAAGGAGGTACACCACCAGGTGTGATCAGTGCTAAAGGATGTCATTGGTGCCAAAGTATGGGTAAGGCCACACCTAAGGATGAAATTCCCTTACAACCACAAGTGACTCTAGAGTCATTTGATAAGTGGGGCATGGATTTCATTGGACCTTTTATCCCCCATCAGTACATAAGAAGCATATCATTGTGTGCATTGATTACTTGACTAAATGGGAAGAAATAAAGGTAGCAACTAAGCAAAAGATGGCTGACTTTAGGGAGAACATCTTCTACAAGTTTGGTTTTCCAAGAGAATTAGTCACTGATCATGGAACACAATTCACATCAAATCTTATCGAAGATATCATGAGGCAGCACCACATCAAGCACAGGATACCAACTACTTATCACCCTCATGCAAATGGGTAAGTGGAGGTCACAAACAAAGCATTGGAGAAAATTCTAACCAAGGTTGTTAGCAGCAATAGAAAATATTGGGCAGATATACTTGTAGAAGCCACTTTGGCCTACAACACAACTTGGAAGACCACCACTATATTTACTCCATTTGAACTAGTTTATGGAAAGAAGGCCATGTTGTCCATTGAATTTGAATACAACACCTTTAGGATGGTAGCTCAGTTATACTTGGACCTCACTACTGCACAACAAGAGAGGTTGCTCCAACTCAATGGTTTAGATGAATTTAAATTGCGTCCTCTCCTGCACACTGATTTAATCTAACTATAAAGGAAGATTTGTCATGGCAAACACATTAAGGAGAAGACTTTTCAAGAAAGAGATTGGGCCCTATTGTATGATTCTAGATTCAAGGATTTCAAGGGAAAGTTAATGACAAGATGGTTGGATCCCTATCTAGTAGAGAGATGTCATGAGAATAGGTTTATCCATATCAAAACAATTGATGAGGAAGGGATTCTGTTACTTGTCAATGGTTATAGGTTGAAGTTGTATAAAATACCTTTGTCCAAGGATGAGTTTATTAGTTTAATTAGTAGAGAATTGAATGTGTTTGGGAGGCTCACAACCCTCAATCCACAAATATTCTAATAAAAAATAAATTAAATTAAAATTATAAAAAAAAAAGAGAGAAAATAAAGGGCCTAGATGAAACCTCTATGAGGCATCGAAGGCTAGCTCTAGGGTTGAAAACCTCTATGAGGCAGCCCAAGAGAAAATAAAAATAAAAAATAAAAAGACAAAAATAAAAATCAAATGAAAAGATCCCCAGGTGAAAGCCTCCTCTTAAGTGCTTAGGGAAGGCATGCAGGTTAAAAACCTCTACAAAGGTAGTCTGCATGCCTCAAAAAAAAAAGACACAAGGAAGGAGTCCTTACACCAATTTTGCTAACATCTCTATTTTGTAGGACTCCAGACAGTTAGAAGAACAATGGCTACAAAGAATACAAATTCATTTCTCCATTCTTTCTAGATATGCATTGCATCTTAACCCTCTTCATTCACTAATCCAAAATGGATTTTGGATAGGCTCCTTAGTGTAAGTGTTCCTCACAGAGGAAAATGAAAGTCCAAGGAATTTCTTGGAAATAGCCCCATTGCAGATATCGTCTCATTTTGAATCTACTACAACTTGAATGGGAAAAAATAGACTTAGGATGCAGAAGTTATCGCAGAAAGAAGATGCCCTTTGCTCTTTAGAAAAAAAAGCAAAATCCCCTAAAATGGGCAAAAAAACCCTTATAAAAGGAAATCGCATTAGAGAGGGTCCCAAAGTAGACTTAAGAAAAAAGGGGAAGAGACCCCTGATTGTCAATCCCCGACATATCGGGTCGGAGGTAGGATGGTGCATATAACATGAGGAAAGGACCTGGGTCGATGCAACATTGTGATCGTCGATCAGCAGATCGGCATCGACGATGGCATAAGATAAGGGATGGACCCCCAGGGCTATACGACGAGCGATTGCAATATATCACATCGCAACATTGCATCATGGTGATAAAAAGGGTGATAATACATGCACATGCGATCGCCGGACCCAATGGGTTTTATAAACCCGGCTTCATAATGTTTGAGTTCCATCGTAAAGGGATTTTCTGTGTATTGGCGCATTTCGGTATAAAAACCAAAATACAAAGGAAAAAGCCCCTAAAGCAATAAAGCAAACCTGAAAGGGAATTATGAACACGACGCATGATATTTGAGTTCTGCAAAGGCGGGATTTTAGGCGGGCCTCGGGAAGAAAGTGCTATTGGGCTGGCTCCGCCAGAGCCCACACACTAGTCGACACGTGGCTGGTGGAGGAGAGAGGAAAACTACCTTTTTGGGCAGGTAACCTCCCTACTCCTAAGCCACTAGAAATTGGATATCGACCATTGATCAGAGATCCCACAAATCGAAGGTGGGGATTGTGAAAGCAACCCAAGGTGGACCTGATGCGATTTTTGGGTGATTTTGATATAATTTGAAGTCCGATAAAAAGGATTTTTTTTCCGGTTTTTCACGTATTTCCCATATATTTGGGATTTTACCAATACGTTAATGTGATGCAATATAATGCCTAATGGAGGACCCGATAGGGATTTAGGGACAATTGAATGGGATTTCACGTCCGAAAATCACGCCCGATAGTGTATTTTGCAGACATTCTCTCTGTGATGGGATTTTCTCATTTTTTGGGTTTTTGCCTATGAAACGACCCTGATTCCTTCTGTAACTGCTCCTGATCATCATGCCACACTGCAGTAGGCATCCTTATAGGAAATAATGCATTTTGAAGCCATGGAGCCATAGAGCCAGATGACCAGTCTAACTGATAGGGAGCAGAGAAGCTGTAGAGCCACAAAGGGATAATGGAACATAGAGAAACAGATGGGGTAGCTGAAAAGCCAGAAAAGTACCTCAAAGGAGGCAAAGAGCTCAATTGAGAGTAGGCAGAAGCAAAAGGAGCAGAGAGAGCAAAAAGATAATAGGCAAAGCAGCCGAGGGAGTCACTTGGAGGTCAAGGAAAAAGCTGGAGAGTTGAAAGTTGCAAAAAGCAAAAGCCAGAGCCAAGGAAGTGAGAGCTGAAGAGCCAGACCCAGTGCTGAGAGCCAAAGCTAGAGTCAAGTGCCAGAGCCAAAGACAGAGCAAGAGCCTAGAGCCAGAAAGCCAAGAGCTTCAGAGCTAGGGATGAGATGGTGCCTAACCCATTGAGTTCTATGTAAACCAATGGAGTTGAGCTAGGGAGCTTGTAAAAGGACTTTGCCATAATCCCAGAGAGCCTAGTTGAGTTTACTAGAGCTCACGGAGACATAGCCCAAGAGTTTTGGGTGAACTCCTAATTAAATTGTTGTTTTGTGTGTTTGTTTTAGTGCTACTATTTTACTGTTATATGTATGTTATATCAGTACAAACAACATAATTTTATTTCACATAAACAGTCAAGAATAAAGATAAGCAGACACCTATATTTTCAAGCACTTATTAATTCCGCAATTGGTTAATCATAAATACTTGGGAATATTTAAGCTTTGGAAGTAGGAGAGGTCCTTGTAAATTAGACAAGAAGCCTAAGTGCCCCATTTTCAGATCAGGTGGTATCAGAGCCTAGTTTGGTTAACCACACCTTCAAAGAAGGTTATATCATAATGCTTGATTGACAGAGCAAAGGTTGCTTGTCTGAAGGGTGTTTGGGCAGTCAAGGATTTATTGTGTGATTGATTGTATGCTTGTTGTAGACTGACTATTTTCTGAGTTTGCAGAGGTGAAGGAAAAGTTATTGATAGCTCAATCTAGGAAGGACAAGAAGGAAGATGGGCTGAAGGAATTCTTCTATCCCAAAGGACCTCAAGGCACCCCTTGAAGCACAAGAGGTTTACTGCAAAAGGTTGTTGAATAAGCTCTTTATTAATCTTGAGTTGAAGTTCTCTTGTTCATTGGCATAATGAAAACTTCTACAAGTGTATCCTCAAATTCCTCCTTCATCACAAGAGTCCTTGATGAAGATATGAAGCAAGACCTATTCATCATGATGGACATGGTGAGAGAAATGTATGTGGATGGAAGGAAGAGTAGCATACTTAGAGAGTAGTTGGATTTCGTGGAGGAAGAGAAGTAGTTGCTTTCTAACAAATTGAAGGAAATGGAGAGGCAACTTCATATGGAAAATATGAACCTAAAAAGGATGCATGAGTTGGAGTCATAGCTCTTTTTTGCCAAAGAAGCCTTGGTAAAGTATCGGCTTGAAGAAGAGATAAACCATTCCATTTTGTCTTCAAATTCTTCTAAGAATGCTTATATTGGCTCTTTTTAAAAACATACTAGAGGCATAGGTTCCAAGCTAATGTCCAAGATGGGCTATGAAGGAAAAGGCTTGGGTAGACATGCACAAGGTATTGTTGAGCCAATAATGTTTGAGGAAAGGCCCAAGTATTTGGGTCTTGGCTATGGACAGTCTTATGGAGAGAGTTCCAAAGCTACCATGAAGGCCATTAAAACAGCTCCAAGAAGGAGTTGCATTGTACACTGTGAAGATTGTATTCAGGAGGAATGCAATGGCTTGAAACATCATTTGCAGGATGCAGGTGTTCCAAAGCACACACTTGAACCAGAGAGTTGTGGAAACTCTGACAACCTGGAAGAGATTGATAGTGTTCCAAAGGAAGCCACCTCTTCATATGATTCACCTCCTAATGAAGGCAATAAAGGTGAAAGAGGCAGGTATAAATCTGGTTCTAATCATCTTCCTTTTGATTTTGCAAAGCATGATAAATTTCCACATAAATATGGGAAAAGAACTGCATGTTCCTTTTGGGTTTGGATAACCATCATGTTTCTAGATGTTGGAAGAGAATGGCCACATACAGGAAACTTTTGAAAGGAAAGAATCAAGGAGCCAAAGATCCATTGGACAAGGCAAATCATGCTATCAAGAGGATACACATGCGTTGCACTTACTGCCATAAGCAAGGGCACCTTGCTTAAAATTGTTGGAATCTAAATCCAATAATGCTTCCACAAAAGCTAAAGAAAGTGAAAATGAAAGATGGCAGAAATGGAAAAGAAGATTCCATGGATGATGTGGTTCAAGATGATTCACATGTTGATGCTGATGTGCAGACAAAGGTAGTACCTTTGAAAGGGATTGGTGAGAAATGGGTAGATTTCTTATCCAATTAAGATTTCATGTCTATTGATGCATCTATTTGCATTTCCATATTGATGGAATGCAAGTTGCAGGATTTTACCAAGTAGGTGAATGGAGAAGTTGAGTAGGAGGCTCACTTTGTTGCTGCAACATTATATTTCATTTCAGTTTCGAAAGTACAGTGTACTTAAGTGAAAGTTGAAAGATGAAATGCATGCATGAGCATGAGATGCATGAACACAGGGATGTTTATGTTTTCCTTGTATTTGAACATGTATATGTGATTAACTTGAAGGTTTGATTGCTTTGTTGTAACATGCATGTAATGTTGACTTGAGATAAGTTAACTTGGTCTCCAAGATGGAGATTATAATGAAGTCCTAACAGTCATTTTCTACATGCTTGACTTGAAGGGTCATTTGTTTTAAGGGCATGTTTTGTGGGCTTGTTTTCTAGTCCATCATTTGGATGCAGATATAAGAGATGGAGGTGTTCACAAGATGTGAAATCTGTTTCTTTTGTTGAAGCAAGAGTTAGACTATCTAGTTGTTGTCTGTGTTTCTGTTGTTGTTAGCAGTTGTTGTTGATAGCTTTTCAAACAAGTACAAATGAAAGTAGTAGATGTACTTCACATTTGTTTGAGCCACCTTGGATCAATGATCAAGGCAGAGAAGTTCAAGCTACCTTCTGTGACCAATTTAGCAGGAGTTTTGTAGGAAGGCATGGAGGAAGGCAGTTCTTCCCAGGAGGACCAGCACATCCAGGAAGGAGAGTGGTCAAAGGCTTTGGTTCAAAGGCACTATGCAAGGAAAGTGTATGGAGACTGAAAGAAGAGGGTTTTGTTACTCTCATTTACTATTCAGATCAATATATTAGTCTTTTGGAGACAAAAATTTCTTTTAGTGGGAAAGCGTGATCCAAAATGGATTCTGGATAGACTCCTAAGTCTAAGTGTTCCTCACAGGGGAAAATGAAATTCCAAGGAAGTTCCTGGAAATAGCCCCATTGCAAAGATCATCGCATTCTGAATCTATTGCAACTTGAATGGGAAAAAATGGACTTAGGATGCAGCAGTTATCGTAAAAAGAAGATGCCCTTTGTTCTTTAGAAAAAGAGGCAAAATCTCCTAAAATGGGCAAAAAACCCTTATAAAGGGAAATTGCATCGAAGAGGGTCCAAGAGCAGACTTAAGCAGAAAGGAGAAGAGACCCCCGATTGCCGATCCCTGAAATATCGGGTCAGAGGCAAGCTGGTGCATATAACATGAGGAAAGGACCCGAGCCGATGCAACATTGTGATCATTGATCAGTAGATCGACATCGGCGATGGCATAAGACAAGGGACGGACCCCGGGGCTATGCGACAAGTGATTGTGATATATCGCATCGCAACATCACATCATCATGATAAAAGGGGCAATAATACATGCACATGGGATTGCCAGACCCGATGGGTTTTATAAACCTACCTTCTGTTGTGCCCTACAACAACCCCCCATTTCATATCATTACTATTCCAAAACTATAATGTGAAATGGGTCCCTTTTTAAATTTTTGTTTTAAATTGGTATCAATTTAAAGTTCTATTTCAAAAAGGCCCGAAGAAATAAAAGAAAACATTATTAAAAGGCCTTTTCAATAAAACCAATCAAAAAACCCCAACGTAAAATGATTTATCT
>APFE031064262.1:41969-56827 GCA_000404065.3 Pinus taeda
CCTCTGGATCCATCACAAGTTGGAATATCTTCCAGGAACAATTTCTCACCAAATACGGCGATGACAGATCCTTAGCTACACTTTTCCATGACCTTTCCAATTTAAGGATCGAGTCAAGAGAACCCATTAAGGAGTTCAACTCCCGATTCAACAAATTCTTGAACAAAATCCCCACTGATGATAAGTCAAGCGAACAAGTTAGAAGTGAGTGGCATATCACTGCTTTGCCTTCGAACATAGCCATATTTGTCGATAGGGCTAAACAGCCTACATTGGCCGAAAACATGAAGGAAGTACTCGCTGTGGAAAAAAGTGTAATCGCCTTAGAAAAGAAAACTGCCTTGGAAGAACGAAAATCTAAAAAAGTGTCCTTTAAAGATGACTCGAAGAAAAAAATAACTAAGGATCCATATGACATGGAGGGCCTTCAGAAAGTCCTTAAAACCATGTCGAACGAAATGGTCAAAATAAAGAAACAAGTATCAGAATCTTCAACAAAGAAGCCATATAGGAATTTCAAGAAACCCGAGTCCAAGCCTCCAAATGTTATATCATACGCAGACTCGGATCTTGAGGAAGAAGAAAAGGAAGAAACAGTTACACCATCTGAAGAAGAAGAAGAGGAAGTAGTTGAATGTCACGGGATGTGGG
Source organism: Pinus taeda (assembly GCA_000404065.3). Lineage (NCBI taxonomy): Eukaryota > Viridiplantae > Streptophyta > Pinopsida > Pinales > Pinaceae > Pinus > Pinus taeda. Next base: position 42,621 of record APFE031064262.1, read on the forward strand.
ACTTTATACTCCCTAATTCTGATATTCACACTGAGCAAGAAGCCTTTCCTGTCACTACAAGGAGTAAAAGTACTCCCAAACCTGTTCAAGCTAATCCAAAGAAAAGGAGTGCTGGAACCAATACTGCAAAGGAAAAAGTACCCGCTAGGAAGCCAGCCGCGACAGTATCTAACAATCAGACATCATCCTCCACTACACCTTCGTCATCTAAGACATTGGTAGTTTCTGATTCGATGGATTATAATATTGTCGATGACATGAAGAAAAATAAGGCTAACATTACCATGTTTGAACTTAGTAAATTAAAGCATCAACAAAAATTATTACTCAAAGAACTTAACGTTGTTCCTTCTTCACCTCTTCACACCACTAAAGCTGCAAGCGACTCAGGACAACCACCTTCTAGTAGAGTTGAGGCCACTAACACAATTCTGATTGGAGATAGATCAAACTCCCATACCCCTCCTTTCCTCTTAACTTATGAAATTTATAATCGAAATCTACACAACTGCTTAATTGATTCTGGGGCATCCTCAAATATAATGCCTGCTTCAGTTTGCTCTAAACTGAATATAGAACCCCAGAAGTCTTATATTCACATTGTGCAGTTAGATAGAACTAAAGTTCAAGTTCTAGGGGAAATAAACTCTGTAACAATCAGGTTATTGGCAGATCCACGAATAGTCCAAAGGATTGATATCTTAGTCGCCGATATACCTGAATTCTATGGGTTGATTTTAAGCAAGGATTGGTCAGAAAAACTCCATGGGTATATCTCTACCGATTGGTCCCATATGTGGCTCCCCTATAAGGGCAAGCCTAATCAAATACGAATTTGGATCATTCATTCATCAGTATTCTCATGCAGGATTGCGCAGTGGAGGCAGGCAAGCAGCGGAGGTGGTTTGAGCCAGTGATTGATTCAGATCTGAGCTGTATTGTGTGTAAAAGAGGTGGAGATACTTGTGAGAAGTATTATGTTGTGTAATGTTACATGACTCAATCATTAATATATAGATAGTTGGGGTTTTTAGCGAGATGCTTTCCCCGGGATACATACTGTGTTAATGTGTGAATGCTCTTGATGTTTTATTGTTGTTGATGCTGCTATATTGATGATCAACGTAGAAGAGCTTATGTATTGTGTATGTTTTCTGCAATAGTACATGATCAGGATAAACTCCATTGAATATGTGTTAAATTATTCAAAATTTCTACAAAAATAATGTTGTCCTGTAGATTAGAATTTGAATGCACGAATAACACAGCCGAGTACGAAGCGCTTGTCCAAGGACTATACAAAGCAATCGGCCTCAAAGTTCAGTACTTGAAGGTCTTTGGCGACTCTGAGATTATTGTCAAACAGGTAAGGAATACAATCCATTGTCTTTCGAACCATCTTAAGCATTATCAATCGCTAGTACAAGAACTCACCTCCCATTTTTTAGCATTCAATATATCTTCCATTCCTAGGGCGCAGAACTCCGTAGCTGATTTGCTGGCCAATGTTGCTTCCAAGTTGCTCCCTTCCGAAGACTATAGTCCAGATAGGTTTTCAGTAGAATTACTTTTTAGGCCATCCATTCCAGATAATGTAACCAATTGGAGAGTGTTTAACCACGATGAATACATTTCACAATTTCTGACCTCTGAAAAATCCTATGACAATCAAATCATTGAGGAAGATGAGCACGATACTCAAATACAAGGTAAACATGAGGAAAACTCAATCCCTAAGCGCATAGTGAAGCTTGAAGATCTTTACGATATTAAAGACAGGTTCAAACCTGTGTCTAATACAAAGCTTCAGAGCTCTACCTTAAGGTTTGAATTAATAAACCTTGGCACCGAACAAAATCCTCAAAACATTAATTTAGGATTAGGACTTTCCATAGAGGAAAAGGAAACATTTATTAGTCTGTTACGAAAGAATAAACATGTTTTCGCTTGGAAATATGACGATCTAAAAACATATGATACATCTATTATTCAGCACACTATCCCAATGCTTCCCGAATAGAAACCATTTCAACAAAAGCTCAGGAAAATACATCCAAACTTAGAGGGTCAAATAAAATCTAAACTCAATAAACTCTTGAAAGCTAAGATTATTTTTCCCGTATGACACTCAAACTGGGTCTCCAATATGGTACCAATCAAAAAGAAAAATGGTGACATACAGATTTGTATTGATTTCAGAAATTTAAATAAGGCAAGTCTAAAAGATAATTTTCCATTACCCACTATGGAGCAGATACTCCAATCAGTGGCAAGCTCAGAGTTAATGTCCTTCTTGGACGGGTTTTCAGGGTATAACCAAATTTTGGTCCACCCCGATGACCGACTCAAAACCACATTTAGAACAAAGTGGGGAACATATGCATATCAGAAAATGCCTTTCGGACTGATTAATGCAGGAGCTACTTTTCAAAGAGCAATGGATATCACTTTCAAAGGGTTAATTAATAGAACAGTGGTCATCTATTTAGATGACATTACTGTATTTTCTAAAGAGAGATCCAACCACTTGCATGATTTGAATCAAATCTTTCAATGCTGTAAGAAATACGGTATTTCTCTAAACCTTAAGAAATCCTTTTTCGCTCTTGATCAAGGTAAGCTCCTAGGCTTCATTGTATCTAAAAATGGCATCTATATTGATCTAGACAGGATTAAAGAAATTTCTGAAATCCCTTTTCCTCATAATAAGAAATCCATGCAGTCATTTTTAGGCCAAATCAATTTTGTAAATATATTCGTTCCAGATTTTTCTCAGATTATTTTACCACTTCAAACTATGATTAAGAAAAATTCAGTCTTCAAATGGGGATCCCCAGAAAAGGAAGCGTTTGAATTAATCAAACAATCAATAATCAATGCCCCGGCTCTGAATACTCCAAATTTTTCTAATCATTTTACATTGTATACCATTGCATCCGATTGCTCTTATGCTGCGGTACTTACACAGATCAACGATCACAATTTGGAAGCACCAATTTCATTCTATAGCTCAAATCTTCAAGGTGCAGAACTAAACTATTCTAAAGTAGAAAAACAAGCCTTTGTTGTATATAAAGCGGTTAAACATTACAGACATTTCCTTTTAAAAGCCCATACAAAGGTTATAGTTCCTTTCTCCTCAGTTAGACAACTATTAATCCAAAGAGAATTGGGAGAAAAAAGGGCAAATTGGGTAACAGCACTTCAAGAATATGATCTAGAGATCAAGCCAGCTAAGATTGTTAGAGGCCAAGGTTTTTGCAGGTTATTGGCAGGAGCATCCAACATTCCGGAATCAAGCGATACAGATCATCTGAAACAATCAACCAGATAAGTATCATTGACTCTGAATCACAGTATGCTGATTTAATATTTTACTTGAAAAATGGATATGCACCTCCCAACCTGTCCTATAAAAACAAAAGGGCCATAAGATTGAAAGCAAAAAATTTTACCATTATTGATGATGTGCTTTTTAGGCAAAATTATGATTCCGTTTTACTAAGATGCCTTGAAAAGCAGGAAGCACAAAGGGTCTTGCAGGAATTGCATGACGGACTAGCAGGAGGCCACTTCGGAGCTGATACCACAGCTCACAAAGTCATCCATGCTGGGTATTACTGGCCCACTCTGTTTAGAGATGCTCATGAATATGTAAGGAAATGCCAAAATTGTCAAACTTCAAGTGGAAGACAAAAGAAATCAGCCTTCCCTCTGCAACCGGTCAACATTGAACAGCCATTCGAGCAATGGGGATTGGACATTATCGGAGAAATTACTCCTAATTCTTCCAAACAGCACAAGTATATTCTTACCGCTACTGATTACTTTACCAAGTGGGTTGAAGCGATTCTGTTAAAGACGACAAACTCTGAATCCATTATTGAATTTATAGACCAATTCATCATTACCAGGTTTGGTGTCCCGAATGCTCTTGTTTTTTATAATGCATCTTACTTTTCAAGCAATGCTATGTTTGATTTCGCAATCAAAAGAGAATTCAAACTCAAATATTCTGCTAACTATTATCCTCAGGGCAATGGTTTGGCCGAATCTACAAATAAAAACCTTATCAAAATTATCAAGCGAACTATCGAACAGAATCATAAGAACTGGCACAAATCTTTAATATTTGCATTATGGGCTGACAAGATAACACAAAAAGCTTCTATAGGTTCTTCCCCATTTAAACTTGTTTATGGGAAAGAAGCTGTACTACCAACAAATCTCATTCTTCCTTCTCTAACCCTAGTTCAATTTATTGAAGAAAATCCTTCTTCTTCTTTACAACTTATACATGATCAAATTCTAAAATTAGAAGAAGAAAGAGAAAAGGCCAAAATCATTCATGCGAAACATCAGCAGATCATCAAGTCATCATTTGATTCAATTTCATCTGGTCCTAAACAATTTCAAGTCGGTGATTTAGTCCTGAAATGGGACAAAGCCCATGAAGATAAAGGAAAACACACCAAGTTTCAGAAGATGTGGCTTGGACCGTTTCAGATCTATGAGAAGATAGGCCATTCAACCTTCATGCTACAAGATTTATCAGGATTGAGAGATTCTCTCCCTGTTAATGGTCTGATCTTAAAGAAATTTTTCAATTGAGGAGGTAACTCCTTCTCCTTTTAATAGCATTTTTGTAGTTTGTAGCAACATTAGGAAATAAAATTGTAAGGCATCTTCTATTTGACCTTCGCTGTATTCAAAGAGTGTCTCAAAACAAGCAGTGCGATATTTACTTTTAAATAAATAGAATTCTTAAACAAAAGGAATGATTTCTAGGAAATTAGATATAATTGCATTCTGAAACTACACTACAATCCTAGTGAACCCCTCTCGAAGTTTATAAATATTGTAAATATTTTTAGATTTTTCAAATTGGTTACAAAAGGGTTATCATTATCAAAATAGGAGCTAATCCAAATTCAGCATCTCCAACTCTTACCTTGTCATCCATCCTTTTTTAAGGAGGAAATTGTCTATCCCATTTACTCAAGTTCATGATTATTCAGGGTGTAATTCCAAGAATACTGGATACAAAAGTTAAGAGGTCTTATTACAAGCCTGCTTACCATGTTCATAGGGAAATAGTTTAGCCGACATTACCAATACTGCATACCAAAACAGGGTAATGGCTTCAATTGTAAGACAAGGGGTGTCATCACGAGCCAGCTTGTTCGGATAGATTACTACCAGTGAATGGCATTGTCACTTAACTGGCCACCACACCATGGCAATGACTTTTTATCTTGCAAAATAACAGAAAAAGAAAAGAAATACAAAATGTGAAAAGCATATTTTGAATTCATTCTATTAATCATGCTCTAAGGTGAATGAGACAATAGACAATGATATGGTTAAAAGGTATCCCTGCCGAAACTATGGATGTTTGCTGGCAGCAGAGGCTCTACCTATGATAAAGGAGTTAATTTTAATAGCTGATTTGGAAAAGTTCTCTGTTTTATCAATACCAACCAACAAACGCCAATTTAAAATCTAGAATGTATCTATTTTTAACAAGAGAGGAAATTAGCAAAGAAAGTTTTGTTTTCTCTAGAATGCAATTATACCTAGTTATATTAGAAGTTTTCCCTTTTGAATAAAATTTCTATTTTGAAAAATTTTAAGTATTTCTATATTTTTCAGAGATAACTGTTTCTTCCAGCGAATCGCCAATTGTTGTGCCCTACAACAACCCCCCATTTCATATCATTACTATTCCAAAACTCTAATGTGAAATGGGTCCCTTTTTAAATTTTTGTTTTAAATTGGTATCAATTTAAAGTTATATTTCAAAAAGGCCTAATGAAATAAAAAAAAACATTATTAAAAGGCCTTTTCAATAAAACCAATCAAAAAACCCCAACATAAAACGATTTATCTTTATCATTGTGATAAAGTGATCGCAAGATCGCATATCGCAATGACGAAGAGAGCACAACTTAAGGGAGCTATCGGCAGCATTGGAGCAATTAAGAATATCGACTAAGGGAACAATAAAAACTAAAGATGAACAAATCGCTCAATTGTCAACTCAAATTGAGCAGATGAAGAAACTCCCTCAGGTAGATGAATTCAAAGCAGAAGCGCTTTAGTTAAATAAGGCATTGATTAATCAGGTTAAGCTCCTATGTCAGCAGATTACACAAGCAGAACCATTGTGCGAGTTAGTAGCATCCATAAGCCGAAAAGGTAGAAAAAGCAAGGACGACTTGGATCAGGCGAAGAAACACTGACAAGTTTTTATAGAATGGCAAGATTCCGATCAAGGCCAGGTGACTAATCTACCAAGAATTCTGGAATCGCACAAAGAAATATTATTCACAGAATGGCAATCACAGTTAATGAAGGCAGAAAGAGCGATATTCAGATGCAAAGCAACCACTGGCAATTTGGTTGAATTAGTAAATAATACGCTTTATTTGTCTAATATGATTTCCCAATGTACTCCAGGTCAATTAACACCGACAAAGATGTTGGAGCATTCATGCTACCCGGAGCTGGAGAAAAATGGAAGATTAATCGCAGGAATCAACAGTTTAACATGGGATGCCTATTGGTTCTTCTTAGTGAAGCCATACAGCCAAAGAGCCCCCTTAAAATGCCTTACAGATGCTGTCGGGTATATCATACCCGACATTCAGGATGCCACCTTTGCTACCCAATTCAGCTTGCGCCTCAACAAACAGCCATAAGTGGAGTCGATGCTTGCAATAAGCTAGCTCAGGTTTAAAGGCAAACAACCTGAGTCATGATTCACATCGCCCACTGCTAGATCGCCCCAAGAAGATAGATCGCATTTACTGATGCAAATTTAGTAGGATTTTGTTTCATAGATTTTTCTAGCTTAGTAGTATTTATAGACCCTTTCATGCATTTAGAAAGGGTTGTAAAGTTTTGTATATGACTTAAACCCTGAAGTTGCACTATTGTACTTCAGGGATATTATTTTATGAAACTGGACCAATCATTCTGAATTTAATGAGGAAGGTTTTTATGCAAATGTGCCTTACTGTCCTTGTTTAAAAGCATTTCTGTGTTGAAGGAGGAATTTTGAATAGCGATTGATATTTCGAATTGATCGACAGCTCACATGGTACTATTATCTGCGTCTGTACTCATTCATGTTATATGAATTGTTGTTTAAATCGCTCTTGCTATTATATATGTGTTTTTCGCAACATCCTTTATGCATTCCACTATTGGTTGTCTATAGCATGTTTCTCTTTCAATCGTATATATGTATCGATGATATAAACAGTGAATGCAGTAATTTGTATTTATCGCTTCATTGTGACTATTCATATGAAGTAATATTTAAATGATTGAATATCTCATGTTTATGTGACAGAGTCATCTATATGCCTGTTAGATAGATAAATATTATTTAACGCTGCATTCTAAATGAATTGGTTGTTCCCGGGATTAGTATTAGTTTCCCTATTTTTGTCAATAGAATAAGCTAGTCACCTTATCACCAAAAAAGCAAACTATTCATCACCCATCCATCCCTTTTATTCAATATTGGGAAACTGGTCCCGTTATCTCCAGTCGGAGCCACCATCCCAAACGGAAAAGGAGTTGTACCAAGGTCCGGACCGGGTGGTTATCCCCCAATGTTGTTGCAGCGATTTTCGAGGCCTCAACACCTTCATAATGTTTGAGTTCCACCGTAAAGGGATTTTTTGTGTATTGGCGCATTTCAGCATAAAAACTGAAATACAAAGGAAAAAGCCCCCAAAGCAATAAGGTGGACCTGAAAGGGAATTATAAACATGACGCATGATATTTGAGTTCCGCAAAGGTGGGATTTCAAGTGGGCCTCGGGCAGAAAGTGGTATTGGGCTGGCTCTGCCCAAGCCCACACACTGGTTGACACGTGGTTGGCGGAGGAGAGAGGAAAATTGCCTTTTCGAGTGAGTAACCTCCCTACTCCTAAGCCGCCCGAAATTAGATATCGACCATTGATCAGAGATCCCACAGATCAACGGTGGGCATTGTGAAAGCAACCCAAGGCAGACATGATGCGATTTTAGGGTGATTTCGATATAATTTGAAGTCCGATAAAAAGGATTTTGTCAGGTTTTTCACGTATTTCCTGTATATTTGGGATTTTACCAATACATTAATGCGATGCAATATAATGCCAAATGGTGGAACTGATAGGGATTTAGGGGTGATTGAATGGGATTTCACATCCGAAAATCACGCCCGCTAGTGTATTTTGCAGACATTCTCTGTGTGATGTTATTTTCTCATTTTTTAGCTTTTTGCCTATGAAATGCCCCCAATTCCTTCTGTAACCACTCTTGATCATCATGCCATGCTACAACAGGTGTTTTTACAGGCAATGATGCATTTTGAAGCCATGGAGCCGCAGAACCAGATGGCGAGTCTAACTAATAGGGAGCAGAGAAGCCACAGAGCCACAGAGGGATAATGAAATGTAGAGAAATGGCTGGGGTAGCTGAAAAGCTGAAAAAGTACCTCAAAGGAGGCAAAGAGCTCAATTGAGAGTAGGCAAAAGCAAACATAGCAGAGAGAGTGAAAACCTAGTACGCAGAGTAGCCGAGGGAGTCACTTGGAGGTCAAGTGAAAAGCCAGAGAGCTGAAAGTTGCAAAAAGCAAAAGCCAGATCCAAAGAAGCTAGAGTTGAAGAGCCAAAGCCAGTGCCGAGAGCCAGAGCTAGAGCTGAGTGCCAAAGCCAGAGCTAGAGCTAGAGCCTAGAGCGAGAAAGCCAAGAGCTTCAGAGCTAGGGATGAGATGGTGCCTAAACCCATTGAGTTCTGTGTAAACCAATGGAGTTGAGCCAGGGAGCTTGTAAAAGGCCTTTTCCATAATCCCAGAGAGCCTAGTCGAGTTGACTAGAGCTCACGGAGACGTAGCCCAAGAGTTTTGGGTGAACTCCTAATTAAATTGTTGTTTTGTGTGTTTTTTTTAGTGCTACACTATTTTACTATTATATGTATGTTATATCATCACAAACAATAGAATTTTAAAGCACATAAATAGTCAAAAATAAACATAAGCATACACCTATATTTTCAAGCACTTATTAATTCTGCAATTGGTTAATCATAAAGACTTGGGAATATTTAAGCTTTGGAAGTAGGAGAGTTCCTTGTAAATTAGACAAGAAGCCTAAGTGCCCCATTTTCAGATCATTCACCTCCCTACCTCTCTCCATCATTTAGCCAGCAATTGGACCATGTTTTTCCTCTTTGAAGTGCTATAGGATTGTCCTAAACTACTACAGGAGCAGCCTGAATTTCTACAATAGCATACTAAATTTCTACAAGAGGTAGATACAATTGGAGAAAGGGGTCAAAAGTTAATGTTTTCCTTAGGAAATTTTGGGAGAGGTCCACCAAAATCCATCCATCACTCATCCACTCCATCTAGCCAAAATTCATCCTCAAGATTACACTTTTCCATGCATAAAAAAAATCAAATAAACTTTGCCTTCAACTTTTTCATCGCATACACCACCCTCTGATGATTCTAATATTGTCCCCATACCTCCTATGCTTTTTTTGTTTATATACAAAACCACCCCCCCCCCCCCCCCATTTATAAAGAACAATAGTTAGGGTTAAAGTTATAAATGGGGACCCTTTTAAATTTTTAGGCTTAGGATAATAATACCTAACTCCAAGAAAATACCTAGAAAAACCGTGCAAAACTAAGGATGAAATCCATATCGCAAATCGCAAATCACACTTTTCCACATGACTATGTTAAAACACCTTCGAAAAATTGCGATATGTGATTTAGTCTCCCACTGCAATAACATCACCTTGTCATTTCACAATCGCATTTCGCACTTCACATAGTTTGCAAGAAACTTAACCATGCCATTAGAACAACCACAAATGATTTGCGAAATGCGATATTGTGATATCCACAATTGCATTTCGCTTGATGCATCCGGTAGCGCTATAATGTATCCCTTTTAAGACCGCGATGTGCAATTAACAGCGGTAAAATGTGTGGAATAATTACATTTTAAATACCAAAACAAACGAGTTGACAGGTTAATAAATATTTAGCGGCCCAAGGAAGGATAATAATTTTCCAGGTTATGGGTAGTTATTATCGAGTATCTCATTAAAACCTTTCTCACGATCCAAAGTCATTTCAAAGAAGATTTCAATCTTAATTACTAGATATTGTCTGCATTGATATATCTTATCTATTTCAAGCAAGCGACAAAAGACATGTCAATAAGAAAGGTGATGCAGAAACAAAGGAAATAGACTATTGTTGAAGGTGATTTTACACAGATGGCTCCTATCTTCGCTGATACAGTTTGTGATGCTGCCAAAGGTGCAACAGCTTAGGAAGTAATTTACAGTAGCCTGGAGGAAGACCTTCCTAAAATCATTGTTACGAGAGCAACAACTGACTCAAAAAGGCCTTCAGAACTTCAATGTAGAGATGCTTCCTATTCATTCCTTCATAGGATAGGAGCAAGAGCTAAAATCCTCCCCTATACAGATATGATCAAGTGGGTGATTGAAAACCTGATCATTGAAGATAGGTAGTTCAAGAATTCAAGGATGGAGCTCATAGGGTCATTCAAAGCAAAGGATTTGAAGAAGATGTACCACATACCTAATCTGCAGGATATCTACGACAGCACGATTGTGGCTAACTTCAAAAAGAAGAACCCAAACCCCTTCAAGCTAATTCATGGTTGGAGGGTGTTGGACAACAAATTCAAGTATGAAAAATATGTATGCTATAGCTTCTTTGGCAAACCCTTACAACTATACAACAACCATGTTATGTAGATTGTATGGGCTACCCAATAATACTAAGTTTTCAATAGAATGGATTCCTCTAATTGATGCCTATGTTTTCCCATATCATGAATTGGCATTCCATCCTATCTGACAACCTAGCCACCACCATTTTTGAATATCCACAGGAAAAAAACATCCTTTTCAGATAACCTCCCTCCCTTCTATTTTAGTGCCTACATTATGGATGGTATCTATTTTTGCATGACATTTCCTACCATGGGTTGGAAATGGACCTTACAATATCCTTACCCAATCCATCTCAATCATAAACAAATATGGGAATCGCATTACATATCTCACTTCTATAAGATAATCCATGTTGTTGTGTTGTCCCTACATCAGATAATTTTCAATAAGAAAGCCCATGGGCTTTCCCAAGAAGCCGCAGCAGACCTTCTTACTGTCGGCAAGTATTTTATTGAAGAGTGGTTCACCTACATTAGGGTTTTTGGTAGCACTTCTAATCCACACGTCCTTCTTTTATATGTTTCTGATAAATTATTAGCAAGAGAGATTGCCTACAAGACCATGGGAAAGGGCCTAACTAAAGTTCTCAAAGATGGCAAGAAGTCATTATGGCCCATTTTCCTTGTCAAATGCAGTTCTTTTGCTTAAGCCAATTTTTTTCATGCTACTAAGGAATCAACACATATGGAAGACCTCAGGCTTCATACATTGCCTAAGAGGCAATTTGATCCAAACAAAGTGGCACATAATGTCACTACTAGAGTAAAGCTCAAGCCATACAATCATGACGATAATTATTTTGAGGATATGTTACAGTGAGCCATATCCTTTGAACAAGCATTCGAATGGGCAAAAGCGAATTCGAAACCTGAAGATTTTCAAATATTTCAGGAATTCAGAGACGAGAGGCTCTGGGTGATCCCAATGCATCTATTAAAGCCCGAGGATACGTCTACTCCAAGTGTCACTGTTGATAGTGGAGGTCCTAGCTCTCAAATAGACTCCTAGGTAAACACTAAGAAGGCACCAGACATAGGGAAACCCCAAGACGTTGACAACACCGCTGAGTCCAGCAGGAAGTTAGTTGAGAAGAAAGTAATGATTAGCTCGACTTCAGAGGTCGGTTCAGAGTCCAAAGGCAGTAGTTTGGAGCAAGAGTGGGATCAATTTAATCAAAAATTGCAAGGCACTCCCAAAGCCTCAAATACCCAAGAAACAGAGGTATGCAAGACTCCTCTGCATGTTCATAAGGATACAGAGCCCAAGTCTGTCAATGAGTAATCTACACCTATGGAGGAACAAGCAACAACATCCCAACATACTGAAATTATCCCTACTCTGCCCACATCGGAGATTGTTCTGAAAGTAACTGAAATACCCCCACTTGATGTGTTCTATATCCCTCTCCACAAGGCTATAGTTAGAAGGTAGATAAAAAGGATAAGGGTAGATACACCTGAATTCCCACCTGGAAACGATCCCATGGACATTGTTTGGAAGGACATTCCTTTCAATCTGGTCGAGAACTTGACTAGACTATCACAGTTCATGAGAGCATATGCATCAGCCACTATGGACAAGGCTACTGAGGTCTCTACTTTACTAAGGGAGAAAGAGGAGAGAATTACGTAGCTTGAACAAGAGCTTGAGGTAGAAAAAACAAGCGCAAACAGATAGGTGGCGAAGTAACTGATGCAATTGCAACAAGACATCGAGGTCCTAAAAATAAGCCATGAGGCCGATATATCAGCCAAAAATATGAACTCTAGGAAATGCATAAATCCATGGAAAGATACAAGGACATTCCCATTACTGAAGAGTTCATTAAAGAGGCCCTAGAATTAAATTCCCTTCTCGTGAAATAGCAGCAGTATTTCTACCAAAAGATGTCACACATTACTCCCTATCTGACTACTAGCGACCATGTTAATTTTAGGTATGTTCTATGCTAGAGCAATTTATTTAAATTTTCACAGTTAGCAATCACATCAGCATTATGATAAACTGCAGATAGAACATAAGTACAAAACGCAGAAGACAAGCCAAGACAAGAGGACACAAGATATGGCGCGAGCCAGGGACAAACCCCACAATGTGTGGGGAAACCCTTTGATCAAATCTTCTTTTATCTTCAAAGTTCAGCAGAGAAAGAGAGAGAGAGTACATTTACAACAGAAGTCAATACTTTGACTTATCTAGATCTGACATAGATCATTTTGTATCATGACGAGATCAGTTGAAGAAATTCTACTTCAACTGATTCTCAAGCTGACTCCTTCACCTATCATCGTTCTGCATCTCGTCCATTTGCTGCACCTTACTATGTAGCACCATCATGCATCATCATGCTGCATCATGCATCATCATGCTACTCATGATCTCATACATCACTGTGTTGCCTATGATCTTCATCATGTTGCCCATGCATCATGCTGCCCATTACTAATATGCCCATCATTTTATTCATCATCATGTACTAGGTGCCACTGCTGCACCATGCCTACTACTGTCCCAATGTCCTTGTTGCACTGAGCTTGCTGCTGTCTATGCTTCTTTTATCACAGCAAACTAGTTGTCCTCTATAATACGGGTCTATGCTCCATCCATGACTGCACCTAGTCACCGAGAACCCAAACCCAAGTCTGTAGCTATGACGAGACTGTATTAACATCTTCAGGAGATTACTGTTACAGGTCTTAAGGCCTTTCTGCTCCATCCGTTTGATGTTGAGACAAGGCAGCACCTACGAGTATGCTTCCTAGATGTATGCCGAGATTATCATCAGCCTGTTCGAGAACACCATCTTCAGATTACAGGTATGCCGAGAGAGGATACTGCTCCTTGTCATGCGAGGGTAACATATCATTGATGCCGAGGTTGTCAACAAGAAGTCAGATCCATTCCAAGAATGTATTGAGCCCAAACTTCACACTTTGCTGCGTCCTTATCCAAGGGTATTTCTGCTCCACACATCCGAGTTTATGACTGCACCTAGGGCATCTCCTAACCTGCGTTAAAGCCTTTCCTAGGACTGCGTAGGAGCCTCCTTTGGGACAGCATAGGTGCATTCCTTCAATGAGATAATCCTCCTCCAAGACAGCGTCCATAGGGCCTGCGTCTAAATGTCTTAGGGCAGTGAATAGGTCTCTTTAAACATCGTCTAGGTCTTCTTCTCCATGACTGTAATTAGGGCAGCGTATAAGATTAGGGCATCATCATATTCAGCCAACGAAAATCATAGTGAATCTCCTTCTCCATAAACCCAAGACATGGAGAGGAGATCACTTGAGGTGAGTTGCCAAATGACTACAAATCCTCACCAATTTATACTAAAACGTGGATAATGAATAGACACGTCGGTTGGGCTTCAAGAGCCTACACAAGTGCTGGTCGGCTTGATAATAATTACATAAACAAAATAAATTCATA
>APFE031064262.1:62868-102062 GCA_000404065.3 Pinus taeda
CATCCTAGCATAGGGAGTACGGTAGATACAACGATGCGTTCATCGGTACTACTATGGTCCCTAACTTCATTTCCCTGCTCATTGATCAGATGAGAGGTACTTCCCATGAGTCCCAGACTGCATGGGTAGGATGCCTCGACAGGAGAACTTAATCAATCCTATCCTCACAAGAGAACACATCAATCCTGCTACAATCACCATGGAGAACACATCAATCCTGGCTGCCATGGAGAACACATCAATGCAGGCCTCACAGGAGAACACATCAATCCTGTTCCACAAGAGAGCGAATCATCTTGTCCCACAAGAGAGCAAATCATCTTGTTCCAGTGCGCACCACCAGGGGAGGGTGAGTCACCCTATGGTCGTATGTTGCTCCAGTAGGAACCGCAAGCCCTTAGAGCTCCCAGAGCTTAATGTATGCAACATGCAAGACCCTTTTACAAAGGTCTCTCAACGACTCCAAGTCGTTCGGGAAAATCACAAATTTGATCTTTCCTCTGGGCTCTGTCTTGTACATCATCTTAGTGCAATGGAGCCTCCTTTCTCATCGACTTACCATATCCTAGATGATGTCTATCTGCTGGAGAATTTTCCAATACAGGATTCCTCAATAATCGAATCCCATCTCTGGTTGTCACAGAGAATCACAGTGGTATTCATCATGTGTACAAACAGCTCATTGAAGAGCTTCAGCAACCAGACTTCCTTATAGAAGGCCATAGTATCAGCAATGTATTCTGCCTTGGTGGTGCTCAGAGTCACTAACGTCTGCTTCCTGCTCATCCAGGGTATCGAGGCAGATTCCAAAGAGAAAGAGCACTTAAAAGTGCTTTAGTGATCCTCCACACTGCCTACCCATTCAGCATTCGAATAATAATGCAATTTCATCTTTTCGGCAGTGTATCTCAATCCATGAGAGATTGTGCCCTAAAGATATCTCAAAAGATTCTCGGCACCAATCTAGTGAGGCTCAACCAAATATGAGCTCACCATGCTAACTGCAACACATATGTCCGAACGGAGGTTCTCTAAGAACATCAACATGAATGAGTTTATGAAACTCAAAGGCATTTCCCAAATCTGGTCTGACATCATTACCATATAACTTCTGAAAGTTAAGATCCTTGAGGAAGTCACAAGCTTGCAGCTTATCTTCTCACATTCAGAATCCAACTCCCTCTGTCTCCTATAAATGAGAGGGTCTACACCTATCAGACATAGGTGCCGGTACGAGAGGTTTATCATCCACAACCTTCGAGTAATGGTTTGGATCGGTTTCACTCCTAGTGAATCTCAGCTGCATCAGACAACTATCAATCCTTTCATACTAAGCCCGAGGTGTTTTGCTTCAAGCCATAGAGGGCTTTCTTCCACCTGTATACATGAGATTCCCGATCATGAGTCTCAAACTCCTCAGGTTGTTCCAAGCCTGTGGACCTGCTGCATGAGGGGAATGATCCCCTTATAATATTTTCCTTCGGTACATTTCAGACATGTACCTTCATGCTCCCTTTTGAATTGAGGCATTCAAGTCACCATCTGACTCATAGACTTCCGGTGCTGAGTCAACGGACATGGTCCCCAGTGGACTTCCTGCAACTTGATACAACCCAAAACTCAAAACATCTTAACAAGATATATTTTCAAACACGTACCTTTCCATTGATAAGTGCCATCCTGTAACCTTAGATTTCCATTTCCGAGATGGTCATCGGGTTCTTCTTGCAATCAGGTACATAGAAGAGATTTTAGGGTTTCTTGCTTTCGTGGAAGAGTCGACCATTTCCTTGATGACCTGCATTACCAGTCATTCCTTTAATCGTTGAAGAAGTCCTAGGAATGATTGTTATCTTCATCAAGAGATGTGTCCCGGCCATTTGGACACTCCTTCGCATAACGGCCGAACTTATTTCAACAAGGCATCTGCCTTTCCTTCCACCCTGAGATCCGAACTTCCCAATGAAGGGATCATTAGATGGGCCATCAGAAACTTCTGTTGCACCATTCTGATAACATTTTCTGCTTTGACTTCACCCTAGGTGAATTCTGTCTTGTCCCAACTGTCTTCGGTGATTGCTCTTTCACTCTTGCTTGGGCATTGTCTTCACCTCAGCTCTGATACCATGTTAATTTAGGTAGTTTCTATGCTAGAGCAATTTATTAAATTCACAGTTAGCAATCAATCAGCATTATGATAAACTGTAGATAGACAAAGTACAAATGCAGAAGACAGCCAGACAAGAGGGACCAAGATATGGCGCGAGCAGGGACAACCCCACAATGTGTGGGGGAACCCTTTGATCAAATTTCTTTATCTTCAAAGTTCAGCAGAGAGAGTGAGAGTAATTACAACAGAAGTCAATTTTTGCTTATCTGATTAGCATAGGATCATTTGTATGACGATGAAATCAGTTGAAGACATTTTGCTTCAACTGATTCTCCAAGGTGACTCCTTCACCTATCATCATTCTGCATCTCGTCCATTTGCTGCACCTTACCGTGTAGCACCAACATGCTGCCCATGATCAGCATGCTGCTCATGCTCTCATACATCACTGTGTTGCCTATGATCTTCATCATGTTGCCCATGCATCATGCTGCCCATTACTAATATGCCCATCATTTTGTTCATCATCATGTACATGGTGCCACTGCTGCACCATGCCTACTGTTGTCCCAATGTCCTTGATGCACTGAGCTTGCTGCTGTCTATGCTTCTTTTATCACAGCAAACTAGCTGTCCTCTATAATACGGATCTCTGCTCCATCCATGACTGCACCTAGTCACCGAGATCCCAAACCCAAGTCTATAGCTATGACGAGACTGTATTAACATCTTCAGGAGATTACTGTTACAGGTCTTAAGGCCTTTCTGCTCCAACCGTTTGATGTTGAGACAAGGCAGCACCTACAAGTATGCTTCCTATATGTATGCTGAGATTATCATCAACCTGTCCGAGAACACCATCTTCAGATTACAGGTATGCCGAGAGAGGATACTGCTCCTTGTCATGCGAGGGTAACATATCATTGATGCTGAGGTTGTCAACAAGAAGTCAGATCCATTCCAAGAATGTATTGAGCCCAAACTTCACACTTTGCTGCGTCCTTATCCAAGGGTATTTCTGCTCCACACATCCGAGTTTATGACTGCACCTAGGGCATCTCCTAACCTGTGTTAAAGCCTTTCCTAGGACTGCGTAGGAGCCTCCTTTGGGACAGCATAGGTGCATTCCTTCAATGAGATAATCCTCCTCCAAGACAGCGTCCATAGGGCCTGCGTCTAAATGTCTTAGGGCAGTGAATAGGTCTCTTTAAACAGCGTCTAGGTCTTCTTCTCCATGACTGTAATTTAGGGCAGCGTATAAGATTAGGGCATCATCATATTCAGCCAACGAAAATCATAGTGAATCTCCTTCTCCATAAACCCAAGACGTGGAGAGGAGATCACTTGAGGTGAGTTGCCAAATGACTACAAATCCTCACCAATTTATACTAAAACGTGGATAATGAATAGACATGTCGGTTGGGCTTCTAGAGCCTACATAAGTGCTGGTCGGCTTGATAATAATTACATAAACAAAATAAATTCATATCTCCATAAATACTTATCAGAATCGGATGATCTTTAGATCGATCCTACACCTCTCGATGAGAGGGATCCAATAAAAATATCAGCTGCCATAAATAAGCTGACCCACATGGAGTTTGGCCCTAGTTGCCAATTCTGGTAGATAAGGAAATTGACCAGAGAATGGATTTTAACAATTTAAACACCAAAATCTCTGATTTCATCAAATGGTAGGAAACAAAACATGGAAGGAAATCCAATCTACCTGAGATTGATGAAACTCATAAAGACATCCTCTTCACATATTGGGATGCCAGAATAAAATAGGCAGAGCTAGTAGTCGCAAGGGCATCTGAAGTATCAAAGAATATCATCAAAGCAGTGAATCACATCCTGTTCGCTACCAATCTCATCAAAGAAGGCAATATGAAAGAAATGCCTGATTTAATTGCTCTATAAAAAGACTGGCAAGAAAAGGCGGGAAGTCAAAGAGAAGCAATTACAAAATTGACCACGACCAATTGGTAGTCGTATTGGCAGTATCTTGTTAAGCCTCATAGCTATATTATGACTCTCAATGTTCCCTTCACACGACTCAAAGGATGTTGCTGCCGCTCATAGATGTGATCTTCACAAGACAGCTCAGGACTCATTTTGGGCCACATCCTCAAATTCAACGAATGACTGACATTTGTGATTTAAAGGAAAAGCTAGCAGACAACAAGTCATGCTCTTAGTTTTGTTTATTTAGCCTTTGTTTATTTTTGGAGTTAGTTATCTAGTCAAGAGGAAGGTTCTTTGAAACCTCCTCAAATTTTGTATAGTCTATTTTTGCACATTTAGTTAGAATAATATTTATACCCTTCTCATGCATTTAGAGAAGGGTCCAGAATTTTATCAAAAACGTTTGCAAAGAATGCACTATTGTAAGTTTGTGAATGCTTTGGTGAAATTATGGAACATGATCGTTTCTTTTAGATATCAAACTACTTTCCTTTTTTTATGCACTTTTGTATTCTTGGGAGACAATTTGATTTAAAGAAAGAAGTTGGTCTATGTCATTTGTCAAATGAGAAGGACTTCACACATATGGTACTACTATCATGTATGATTGATTCTGTTTACATTTAATTAGTGGAAAAACTTTACTTTCATGAATTATATGTGAGATTTATTATTTCTATTAAGTGTTAATTGCACTTTTGTATGATGCATAGTTGAAGTTGTGATTTTCATATATAACTCATTAAATATGCAATATATTTTATAAATTAATATCTTTCATGTTATCATCTCTAATTAGTTGTGTTCAATCTTTATCATCACATGTTAAACAGATATCTTTG
Organism: Pinus taeda; assembly: GCA_000404065.3. Lineage (NCBI taxonomy): Eukaryota > Viridiplantae > Streptophyta > Pinopsida > Pinales > Pinaceae > Pinus > Pinus taeda. Next base: position 67,789 of record APFE031064262.1, read on the forward strand.
TAGCTCGCATACCACACAGGAACACCTGGGTTTATATTAGAATAAGTTAGTTAGAGAAATTTCATTATAGAATAGGTCACTTAGATTATCATTATTCTATTGCAAAGCACTCATGAACCACCCACTCTCATCTTAAAACCCACACTGGGAAACTAGTCCCATTATCCCCAATTGGAGCCACCACTTTAAACGGAAAAGGAGTTGTCTTAAGGTCTGGACCAGGTGATTATCCCCCATGTTTCGATAGCAAAATTTTGAGGCCGCAACATTTTGGTGCTAAAAGGACGGCCTAAACCTCCGTGAATGGCCAATGAAGCTAAAAATCATTCGAAAAGAATTCATAAGAGTCAAAACCCCTCCACCATTTATAGACCTTATGAAACTCATTCAGAATCTCCTGATCGGATTCTGAATTTGTAGAAACATCTCCCTCATCTCCTAAAGTAGTAAGGAAACCACCTTCTCCATATTACACTCACGAGTCTCCCGAAGTCCATTCTTTGATACAGAAATTGGAACAGATATCCATTTCTGCAGAGAGACCAGAAAGGCCTGAACTGTCTGAAGGAAGTGTTACCTCCTTATTACAACAAATTGGTGTATTGACCAGACTACAAAGTGAGATAATTTGGGTTACCCCTTTCAAGTTCCCCATTCCTCCATGATGTAGGAAAGTCACTTCATTAACATCTGAATCATATACCAGTGAGATCACATGACCTTTCCATCCATTTACTCCTCCATCCACATCTATTTAATCCATGAATTCTCAAATATCCACTTCTCCAATTAGTACTACAATTACCAGTACTAATCTCGTAGTAAGTTATTTGCCATCTATACCTACTTCTGGATGGACCTTCCCTTTTTCTCAATCCCCAACTCAAGTTATGGCCAATCAACCTTGGACAAATCTTGGTGCTGTCCTAGTTGCAAATCCAAATGCACTCCCAGCAAACCCAGAAAAATGGTTGCCTAAGTATAATCCTGACAATTCTCTCCCAGTCGAAGAACATATAAATAATTTTATGTTAGCCATGAATCTCAATGGGGTTGCACATGAAGATGTTATAATCAAATCGTTTCCTTATACTTTCCAAGGATCTGTTGGGTCTTGGTATTTTTCCCTCCCAGCAAGTTCAATTAAAGACTGGGATACCTTTCAAGAAGCATTTCTTGCAAAATTTGGTGATGATAGGACCATAGTGTCCTTGATCAATGATGTTTCAAATTTGAAAGCTAATCCAGATGAAAAGATCAAAGATTTCAACTCTAGATTTAACAAATTGCTAAACAAAATCCCAGTTGCCTCTAAACCTATTGTAGATGTACAAATAGAATGGTATATATCATCTCTTCCTTATAATATTGCAAATTTTGTAAATAGATACAATAAGGATACCCTTGTAGAAAACATGAAAGAAGCCCTGTCTATAGAAAGAAGAATCATAGCTTTGGAAAAGAGATCACAAACAAATGAAAGGAAGACCAAAAAAGTAACATTTAAGGATGACTCTAAGAAGAAATCTTCAAAGGACCTTTTCAATCTTGAAGGCCTTCAGAAAGTGTTCAAAACAATGTCTAACAAAATGGTCGACATCAAAAAACAAGTCGCAAAATCCTCTGCTCCTAAGAAACCTTTTCAATCATTCAAAAGGAACCCTTCTTTTGCATTACAACCCCCAAACACCATTTCAAATGTTGAATCTGACCAAGAAGTAGAAGAATATTCGTCAAATGAAGAGGAAGCTGAAACAGAAGAAGAAATTGAACTAACGGGATATGGGATTTTATCCTCCCAACTGAAGAAGAGGCACAAGAAATGCCAGTGACTACAAGAAGTAAAAATTCCCCTGACATGTCTATCACAAATCAGAAGCAAAAAGTTGCTACTCCTGCAAAGGATAAAATAGTAGCCAAGAAATCTAAGATTAGCCAAACTGATCCTATCCCTCCAGATTCCCCAAATGCCTCAAAAACATTGGTAATCTCAGATACGGTCAAATACAATATAGTGGAAGACATGAAAAATACTAGAGCTAACATCTCATTGCATGAGCTCACTAAACTCAAACAGCAACAGAAAATTTTATTAAGGAAGTTTCCAGTATCTCCTCTACCATCTACTGTAGTTACTCGAGCTGCCTACAATATGGGAAAACCTCCCTCATCCTCAAAAAAAGTAGATCCTTCAAATCTAGTTATGTTTAGTGATAGGTCTATTTCTCATGTTCCTCCACTTCTGCTCACTTATGAAATTTTCAAAAAGAATGTTCACAACTACCTTGTTGATTCAGGAGCCTCCTAAAATATAATGCCAAGAGTTGTGTGTACCAAATTGAACATTACACCTCAAAAATCCGCAGTGCACATAGTTCAGTTAGATAGGACAAAAGTCGAGGTGCTTGGAGAAATAGCATCAATTTCAATTAGGCTTTCCTCTAATCCAAAAGTTTCACAAATAATTGATATTTTGTGGTCGACATTCCTAAATTTTATGGTTTAATTCTTAGTAGGGATTGGTCTGAAAAGTTGCATGGTCATTTCGCAACTAAGTGGTCTCACATGTGGTTGCCACATAATGGTAAACCAAAGTAAATCAAGGTAGACCGAGAGAAATTCATGAAATATACAATCACCGACCTTGAGGTAAGTAATGAACCTGTTTCCTTCACTAATAATATCATTGAAAATTACTCAGCTGAGCCCTCTTTAGGATCCTTTAATGCTTAGAGGTCTCCCTTTTTAGATAACGCTATAGTTTCTCAAATCAAAAAAAAATTCCAAACAGATACTTCCAAATGTCTAAATTTAGTAGAAGTTTCTAATAATTGTATGTTCTGGAATCTCTATTTTGACGGTTCTAAATCAGAAGATAGTGCAGGCACATGATGCATTTTGATCAATCCACAAGGAGAGAAAACCATGTTGGCCTGCAAACTTGAATTACAATGCACCAATTATATTATTGAATATGAAGCACTAATCCAAGGACTGTATAAAGCCATCGATATTAATGTCAAATACCTGCAAGTCCACAGTGATTCAGAAATAATTGTGAAACAGGTGAGGAAAACAATCCATTGTGTCTCTAGGCACCTTAAACATTATCAATCTTTACCTCAAAAATTGACTTCTCCTTTTTCTGCTTTCAACATATCTTCAGTCCCTAGACTATAAAATGCAAGTGCTGACTTACTTGCTAATGTGGCATCCAGGCTTATACCCTTAGAATACTTTAGTCCAAATAGATTTTGAATAGAATTAATATTTAGGCGATCTATTCCCGACAATGTAACAAATTGGAGAGTATTCAACAATGATGCAGATATATTTAATTTCCTTACATCAGAGGGATCATATGAAGAACAAATCATAGGTGAACATGAGCATGATCTAGAAATCAAGCATAATCATGATCATAACCCAATCCCAAAGTCTGTGGTTAAAATGGAAGATCTTTATGATTTAAAGGATAGATTCAAGAATATTACTAACTCCAAAACTCAAAGTTCTACTTTGAGATTTGTAGTAAACCTAAGATCAAATGAAAACCCTCAAAATGTTAACCTAGGTCTTGGCCTATCATCTGAAGAAAGAATATCATTTATTAGGTTATTGAAAACATATAAAGGCATCTTTTCTTGGGATTATGCAGGTCTCAAGGCTTATGATGCCTCTATAATTCAACATACCATACCCATGACTTCAAATGAAAAGCCAATTCAACAGAAGCTTCACAAAATTCACCCAAACCTTGAAAGTCAAATCAAATTAGAATTGAACAAGCTTCTGAAGGCCAAAATAATCTTCCCTGTTATACATTCTAAGTGGGTATCAAATATGGTACCCGTAAGGAAAAAGAACAGAGATATTAGGATTTGTATTGATTTTTAAACCTGAATCAAACTTGCCAAAAAGATCAATTTCCCTTGCCTACTGTGGAACAGATATTGCAATCAGTTGCAGGTTCTGAATTAATGTCCTTTCTAGATGGATTCTTAGGATATAATCAAATACTTGTGCATCCAGATGACATATTAAAGACAACAATCAGGACCAAGTGGGGAACATATGCCTATCAGAAGATGCCTTTCGGACTCATTAATGCGAGTGCCACATTTCAACATGCTATGGACATTACCTTCAAAGGTCTAATCAATAAATTGATGGCTATTTACTTGGATGATATTAAAATCTATTCCAAGGATAGGAACAATCATTTAAGTGACTTGAAACACATTTTCGAAAGATGCAAGAAGTATGGCATTTCCTTAAATCCCAAAAAATCCTATTTGCTTTACCAGAAGGAAAACTCCTTGGGTTTATTGTATCCAAGAAAGGAATTTACATTGATCCTGATAGAGTCCAAGAGATTGAAAAAAATTCCCCTCCCACACAACAAGAAAAACATGCAATCATTCATGGGCCAAATAAATTTTGTGAAAAGATTTGTCCCGGATTTTTCACAGATTGTTCTACCCCTTCAAGTAATGATAAGAAAAAATGCAGTTTTCAGATGGAAAAAGAATGAAAGAGAATCATCAACAATTAGTCAAAGCTTCTTTTGACACAACTTATGCCAGTCAAAAAACTCTTGAAGTATGTGATTTGGTTCTGAAATGGGACAAAGCACATGAGGAAAAGGGTAGACATACCAAATTCCAAAGCCTATGGCTTGCCCCTTTTTAGATCATTGAAAAAATACTTCTCCTAGGAGATAACCTCTTCCAATTTTGTAACATATTGCTTTCTAGGAAAATAATGGTTAACTAGTATTTATTTTTGGCTTTTCAAAATAAAATCTTTGATAAAATTTCTATTTTTCACTTTTATAAGAAAGTAAGAGTTAAAAGGAATAATTAGGACATTTGAGTACTAGAGTAAACTTGATTTCTTTGAAAAAACTTGACCTTGCTTAAAATATTTATTTTACAAACAAACTCTTATCTTTAGAGAATATGAAGGTTTTGTTATCAATCAAGAGTGTAATTCTAAAATATACAAACTTAAAAGATAAAAGATCTCATTACGAGCTTGTTTACCATGTTCATAGGGAAGTGATTAAAGTTGATATTGCTAATACTACATATCAAACAAGGTAATAGCTAATGATCTCCTCTATTAGAAGACAAGGGGTCTCATCAAGAGCCAGCTTGTTTAGTTTAGTTACAACCAGTGAATGGAATTGTCACTAGTAGGTTACCATGCCTAGACAATGCCTTTTAAGAAATCAAAAAAGAAAAAATATTACATTCAAAAGGGAAAAAAGGGACAAGATCCAAGTGAGACTCAATCCAACTGAATATCATTTTGAAATTTGAAAATTCATATAGATGGGATAATGAATCATTGTTGGTTAAAAGATAACCCTGTTGAGGCTATGAACGCCTATTGGCAGCAGAGGCTCTATCTGTGACAAATGAGTAAACACCAAAAAACCAATTTGCAAAAAACACCTACCATTTTACTTTAAACGTTTTTAGATGATGTGAACGTTTATACTTCTATCATTATAAGGGTAAAGTAATTAAATAAATAAGCTAAGAAAGTAATGATCATCCCCAAAAAATGTTGTTTACCTTATAATTCATGTAATCATTGTTCTTATAACTCCAATTACTTTGAAATTTTTTAGAAATTTTAGAAAACTACTTAGAGATAACTAGTTCTTCCAAGTGAATCGCTAATTGTTGTACTACAAAACAACCCCGCCATTTATAAAGAACAATAGTTAGGGTTAGAGTTATAAATGGGGACCCTTTTAAATTTTTAGGCTTAGGATAATAATACCTAACTCTAAGAAAATACCTAGCAAAACCTTGCAAAACTAACTAAGGATGAAATCCATATCGCAAATCGCAAATCACACTTTTCCACATGACTATGTTAAAACACCTTCGAAAAATTGCGATATGTGATTAAGTCTCCCGCTGCGATAACATCACCTTGTCATTTCACAATCGCATTTCACACTTTGTATAGTTCGCAAGAAACTTAACCATGCCATTACAACAACCACAAACGATTTGCGATATCCGCAATTGCATTTCGCTTGATGCATCTGATAGCGCTATACTGTATCCATTTTAAGACGCAATGCATGATTAAGAGTAGTAAAATGTGTGGAATAATTACATTTTAAATACCAAAACAAATGAGTTGATAGGTTAATCAATATTTAGCCACCCAAGGAAGCATAATCATTTTCTAGGTTATGGGTAATTATAATCGAGTATCTCATTAAAACCTTTCTCACGATCCAAATTCATTTCAGAGAAGCTTTCAATCTTAATTACTAAATATCGTCTACATTGCTATATCTTGTCTATTTCAAGCAAGTGACAAAAGACATGTCACTAAGAAAGGTGATGCAGAAACAGAGCAAACAGACCATTTTTGAAGCTGAGTTTACACAGATGGCTCCTATCTTTGCTGATGCAGTTTGTGATGCTATCGGAGGCGCAACAGCTTGGGAAGTAATTTACAATAGGCTGGAGGACAAGCGTCCTAAAATCACTATTACAAGAGCAACAACTAACTCAAAAAAGCCTTCAGAACTTCAATGTAGAGATGCTTCCTGTTCATTCCTTCATAGGATAGGAGCAAGAGCTAAAATCCTCCCCTATACAGATATGATCAGGTGGATGATTTAAAACCTAATCATTGAAGATAGGTAGTTCAAGAATTCAAGGATGGAGCTCATAGGGTCATTCAGAGCAGAGAATTTAAAGAAGATGTACCACATGCCCGATCTGCAAGATATCTACGACAACACATTTGTGGATAAATTTGCAAAGAAGAACCCAAACCCCTTCAAGCTAATTCAGGTTTGGAGGGTGTTGGACAACAAATTCAAGTATGACAAATCGGGTATGTATGTTATAGCCTCTTTGGAAAACCCCCACAACTATGCAATAGCCATGTTATGTAGATTGTATGGGCTACCCAATAATACTAAATTTTCAATAGAATGGATTCCTTTGATTGATGCCTTTGTCAATTCCCATATCATGAATTGTCCTTCCATCCTATCTGACAACCTAGCCACCACCATTATCGAATATCCACATAAAAAAATCTCCTTTTCAGATAACCTCCCTCCCTTCTATTTTAGTGCCTACATTATGGATGTTATCTATTTTTGCACGACATTCCAACCATGGGTTGGAAATGGACCTTACAAGATCCTTACTCAATCCATCTCAGTCATAAACAAATATGGGAATCGCATTACGTACCTCACTTCTATAAGATATTCCATGTTGTTGTGTTGCCCCTACATCAAATAATTTTCAATAAGAAAGCCCCTAGGTTTTCCTAAGAAGCCGCAGCAGACCTGCTTATTATCGGCAAGTATTTTATTGAAGAGTGGTTCACCTACATTAGGGTTTTTGGTAGCACAGTTGATCCACACATCCTTCATTTATATTTTTCTGATAAATTATTAGCAAGATAGATTTCCTACCAGACTGTGGGAAAGGACCTGACTAAAGTTCTTAAAGATGACAAGAAGTCATTATGGCCCATTTTCCCTGTCAAAGGTGGTTCTTTTTCTTTAGCTAATTTTTTTCATGCTATTAAGGAATCAGCACATATGGAAGCCCTCAGGCTTCATACATTGCCTAAGATGCAATTTGATCAAACAAACTGGTATATAATGTCATTAATGGAGTAAAGCTCAAGCCATACAATCATGACAATAATTATTTTGAGGATTTGTTACAGTCAGCCGTATCCTTCGAACAAGCGTTTGAATGGGCAAAAGCAAATCTGAAACCTAAATATTTTCAAATATTTCAGGAATTCAGAGACGAGAGGCTCCGGGTGATCCCAATGCATCTATTAAAGCCTGAGGATAAGTCTACTCCAAGTGTCACTGTTGATAGTGGAGGTCCTAGCTCTCAAATAGACTCCCAGATAAACACTGAGAAGGCACCAGACACAGGAAAATCCCAAGACACCAACAACACAGATGAGTCTAGCAAGAAATCAACTGAGAAGCAAGTAATGAGCACTCCAACTTTAGATATCAATTCAGAGTCCAAAGGCAGTAGTTTGGAGTAAGAGTGGGATCATTTTAATCATAAATTGCAAGCCACTCCCAAAGCCTCAAATAACCAAGAAATAGAAGAATGCAAGACTCCTCTGCATCTTCATAAGGATACAGAGCCCAAGTCTATCGGTGAACAGTCTACACCTATGGAGGAACAAGAAAAAACTTCCCAGCATAGTGAAATTATCCCTTCTCTGCCCACATCGGAAATTGTTATGAAAGTAGCTGAAATACCTCCACTTGATGTGTTCTATAGCCCTTTCCACAAGGTTGTAGTTAGAAGGCATAGAAAAAGGAGAAGGGTATATATACCTGAATTCCCACCTAGAAACGAGCCCATGGACATTACCTGGAAGGACATTCCTTTCAATCCCGCCGAGAACTTGACTAGACTATCATAGTTCATGGGAGCATATGCATCGGCCACTATGGAAAAGGCTATTGAGCTCTCTACTTTACTAAGGGAGAAAGAGGAGAGAATTGCACAACTTGAACAAGAGCTCGAGGCAGAGAAACAAAGCGCAAACAGGCAGGTCGCGAAGCAACTGACGCAATTGCAGCAAGACATGGAGGTCCTGAAAATAAGCCATGAGGTCGATATATTGGCCAAAAATATGAAACTCTGGGAAATGTAGCAATCCATGGGAAGATACAAGGATGTTCCCACTACTAAATAGTTCATCCAAGAGGCCCTGGAATTAAATTCCCTTCTAGTGAAACAACAAGAGTATTTCTACTAGAAGATGTCACACATTACTCCCTATTTGACTAATAGCGACCAGCTGACAGATAAGGAAATCGACCAGAGAATGGAGTTTAATGATTTAAACACTAGAATCTATGAGTTCATCTAATGGTAGGAAACAGAAGATGGAAGGAAAGTCAATATACCCAAGATTGAAGCAACTCATAAAGACATCCTCTTCACAGATTGGGATGCCAGAATCAAATAGGCAGAACGAGAAATCATAAGGGTAGCTGGAGTATCAAATATTATCATCAAAGCAGTGAATCACATCATGTTCTCTACCAATCTCATCAAAGAAGGAAATACAAAAGAAATGCCCGATTTAACTGCTTTGTACAAAGACTGGCAAGAAAAGGCTTGGAGTCAAAGAGACAATTACAAAACTGACGACAACCGATTGGGAGTCATATTGGTAGTATCTTGTTAAGCCTCATAGCCATATTATGACTCTAAACTATTCCCTTCACATGACTCAAAGGATGTTGCTACCGCTCATCGATGTGATCTTCACAGGACAGCTCAAGACTCATTTCTGGCAACCTCCTCAAAATCAACTGATGACCGATATTCACCATTTAAAGGACAAGCTGGTAAACATCAAGTCATCCTCTTAGTTTTTTTTATTTAGTCTCTGTTTATTTTTTGAGTTAGTTACCTAGTTAGGAGGAAGGTTGTTTGAAACCACCTCAAATTTTGTATAATCTATTTTTGCACATTTAGTTAGAATAGTATTTATACCCTTCTCATTCATTTAAAGAAGGGTCCAAAATTTTTTCAAAAACATTTGCAAAGAATGCATTGTTGTATGTTTGTGAATGATTTGGTAAAATTATGGAACATGATCGTTTCTTTTAGATATCAGACTACTTTCCTTTGTTGATGCACTTTTGTATTCTTGGGAGACAATTTGATTTGAAGAAAGAAGTTGTTCTGTGTCATTTTTCAAATGAGCAGGACTTCACACATATGGTACTACTATCGTGTATGATTGATTCTGTTCACATTTAATTAGTGGCAAAACTTTACTTTCATGAATTATATGTGAGATTTATTGTTTCAGTTAAGCGTTAATTGCACTTTTCTATGATGCCTAGTTGAAGTTATGATTTTCATATATGCGATATATTTTATAAATTCCTTTGACTAACTATTTAGTCAAAGGAATTATCTTTTACATTATCATCTTTGTTTAGTTGTGTTCAATCTTTATTATCACATGTTAAACATATATCTTTGTAGATCGCATACCACACAGGAACACCCGGGTTGATATTAGAATAAGTTAGTTATAGAAATTGCATTATAGAATAGGTCAGTTAGATTATCATTATTCTATTGAAAATCACTCATGAACCACCCACTCTCATCTTAAAACCACATTCGGAAACTGGTCCCATTATCCTCGATTGGAGCCACCACTTTAAATGGAAAAGGAGTTGTCTTAAGGTCCAGACTAGGCGGTTATCCCCCATGTTTCAGCAGTAGGATTTTGAGGCCGCAAGAGCTTTGTATAAGTTCTCGAATGAAATACGAGGCCTTGAGGAGGGATGAAGTGACTGTATAGGAAGGGGATCCCTCTTGTAGCCGCCTGCACAATGACAACAAAATTCTAATCCAATTTTTTCACAGCCCTAGAATAGAATATCCAGCAACTCTGAGGCATGATCATGAAGATATTACTAAGGTTGAGAAGGCACAACCATCCCTAGAAAGCATAATAAAGGTTATCCATCTATCAAAAAAATAGCATAATGAGCACTTGAAGAAGGCCTACACACGAAAATGGGATTTTATCAGTCAAAAAACAAACAAACAAAAAGTTATGAATACTTGTGTAGAAGCAAACAAAGGAAACCAATACCTTCAAATTCATCATTTTATGAAGCTCAGTAGTAGCATGCAGGTATATCCAACAATTCGCTATGAGTTAGGCTTAGGTATGACACCCCTCACCTCTTCCTTAAGCATATAATGAACAATTGTGTTTAATTATTGAGAATGGAATTTTTTATGGCTAGATGTGGCTAGTAAACTTGGCCACCTTCAATAATTTAACTTCATTTTACTCAACCACCATGCAACATGGAAAAGTCAAGTTAAGTGGGGTGATGATTATGAGGAGTGGGGACATCAGTTCAAAAAAGGAAACTTGTGCAGATGCCAAGCGACCACAGTGCTCTGAGAATTTACCAAGAAAGGAATAAAATGTTCAAGGCTCGACTCCATTTGCATAATCGCTCATTTCTAGAAAATGGTTCAAGAAAGACGAGCTAGATGCTACACGAGACTACCTAGGGCGCCACTGAGATACCACATACCATGTTTGCAATTGCTATAGGAGGTGCTGCAAGAGGGTATGTACTACTACAAGAGGGTATGAACTACTACAAGAGCATAAAAGGGAAGCTACAAGGGATAATTAAAAATGGAAAAAAGGAGAAAAAACCGCCAGAGCTTGTCCTCAAACCCTCAGGAATGCAAGAAAATCATTTTGAAATGATTAAGTGGCCTCCTCCCTCTCTAAATTCCCATACACCTACATGAATCATTATGTTTTAATTGGGTATCTTATAGCAAACAAATGTGCAATAGTTTCCTCTAAAATTTATCTGATGAGAAGGTAAGATAGGGGCAGAGAAAAGTTTGTTTTTTTTATAATAAAAAAATATCATCCTTCTCCTCCTATGATAAAAATGAAAATTTGATACTATCTTTGCACCAGAGACTACTCTGAGGCCAAAATTTAAATTCACCCAAAATAACCTCAAGAAGGAGCAATAGGAGAAAAGGGGGGAGATTTCAACAAGAGAGAACCCACAGGCACAAAAAGAATCCATCAGCATCCCCTATTCTGGACATTTTCCTGAGACATTAGTGTATGGGGTTCTTTGAGAAATTAAAGGGGTATGATGATGATATAACTCAAGATTTTTCCATGGCACTAAATTATCAGGTAGAAAATAGTGCCACTATTTTTGTTATAGGATTTTCCATCTCTTTAAATGCTAAACTCATAAGAAAAGTGACAACCCTACCGTTAGGAGTTCGATGGAGCAAAGAGGATAAAGTAGTAAGTTTTACAACCTCGAAAAACTTCTTCATTCATAGAGAAAAGCATGTAGAAGATAAAAATGGAGTGAGAAGAGAGAGCCTACCTTACCCCTGGGATGAAGTGGCCTATCACATCCTCAAATACACATCTTGTGAGGGGAGGTTGAGAAATGTGTATGCATATCATTTTAGGTTGCTCCATGAGCTAAGTTTCAAAGCAGAATTACCCACTCCACAGAGACTCGGTGTTCCACATTTCCTCTTACATTCTGTCATTGAAATGAGCTAGAAAGTGATGGAAGGGAAACACCAACACATTTCCCACCATGGCCTTATTAAGCTTATTTTTATGGATGTATTAATCCACCTAAGGAATCTTGCTCTATGGGCTGAATTTGTAGACATGGATAGGCAAATTTTCATTTAAATAAAGTCATTACCTCCACACATCAAGAATGAACACCAACCTCTAGTATTGGGGGTAGGGATGGGAAGGAGGAAGTAGAAACCAAGGAAGAGAAGGAGGTCATAGAAACCAAGGAAAGAGAGGAAGAGAAACAAAGAACATAGGGAGGAAACCCTTAGGATACCACCAAACCTCAAGTGATAGAAAGACAAGGACAATAGATAAGCCTCTCACTAGGAAATAAAGAGAAAGAAGTAGTTGCCACATTGGCCACACTTGGTACACCTATCAAGTCCAAAATAAAGTAGCCAAGGCAAGGCCCCTTATACTTTGAAACAAGGAAGAGCACCAAGATAAGGCAAGGGAAGCCTCAGGCTCCTTCAAAAATCCCTATCACCATTTATGAATCAACAAGCAAAAAGGAAGAAGTGGGACCTAGTGAGGAAAAGATTGAGGAAGTTACCTCTCCTAAGGCCAAGACTAAGCAACCTCTATCACCCATCGGGAGGCCCACTACTAGAGAATTCATATTTAAAATGCTTAAGACACAAGTTTCCCTATTACAAGAATAAATAGAAGATCTATAAGAAAAACAGGGGCTGCTACAAGAGAAATAGGGGTTGCTACAAGAGAAACAGGGGTTGCTACAGGAGAAATAGGGGGTTGCTATAGGAGAAACAGCAGTTGCTATAGGATGTTGGAATTAATACTGAGAGGGGGGGTGAATTAGTATTATCAAATCAATAATTTTTTCATTTCATAATCATGTTTATATACGCTACTTCATTGAAGGGAACTCACATGTGTACACAACTGTTCTTAAGGAAACTAGTGTATATCTAATGAACTTATGATTCAATTAATTCATCATGTTGATCTTTAATCAGTGCATCAGTACTTAATTAACCATTTAAACATTAACCATGTGTAGTAATAATAAAATAAACCATCACACATAAGCAACACACATGAACACCAAGGTTTAAGGTGGAAACCCAATGCAGGAGAAAAACCACCTACTGTTGTCATCTCTGTCATCTTTTAATATCATAAAAACCTATTTACAATCTTGTACTGGCACAGACTCATACCAGTATGTAGGTACCCACCTGCAAAAGGCTACAACCTTCTCTCATTCTCGAGCTTCTACTGGAAGGAGGATACAACCCCCTAGCTCTTATACTAGCTGATATGTTTACTAGTACATAAGTGCCAGCCTATAGAAGGCTTCAACCTTCACTCGTTCTCTAGCTGCTACTAGAAGGGAGCTCCAACTCCCTAGCTCTCGTACTGGTTAATATGTTTACTAGTATGTAGGTAGTGGCCTACAAAATGTTACGACCTTCTTTCCTCCAGGGACCATGTTTCATTAAAATTCAAACTAGATACTCTTGGTACACAACAACACAATATGAAGGCCATGTTTCATCCAATTTTCATACTGCAGCCATCAACAACATTGAAGCTAAAAATCAATCACCACTAAAATACAACCAATCACTGAAAACCCATCAACACTAAAGCAAATCACAATCAATCAATTTGAACATTCAAAACATTGCCACCAAAACACAGAGCAGAACCCAGAACTTTGCATCAACAACGAGAACCAACTACAACTTTAAACCTCATATCTCATAATGTATACACTATTTTGAAGTACTGAACCAGCATATGCACCTTCACCAAGGTGAACCAACGTATATATCTACAAATACTAACTTAAAACTTCACAACTATTCCAAACTTCAGACATACCCAGATCCAAACATTTACAGAATAAAACATGCATAAGCAATTAGATCTAGCCCAATCAATATCAAATCATACAATGATAAGTCATTTCAGGTCTCATGATCCTGATCCAACATTGTATCCAAGGTGCACAAAATATTTTAGATCATATCATAATCATAGCCCCTACAACATAAAATATACTTCAGATAGAAGTATTCCTGAGAAACCCTTTCACTTGCACACTTGGCCCTTTGATCTTCTCCTCCTTATATAATTTTTGGCCTTTCTCAATACCTTGGACCAAAATAACACTTAGAACCTATGGTATTCTTGGACTTGATCAAATATTCATTATTCTATTCAATATGGTGGGCTAATACCATGGTATTGACCCTTGGTATTCTTTACTCTTGAATTTCCTTGATTTTCCAACCCATACGCTCTTTTCCTCTTCTGAAAGTGTGTGCATACATATACACTCTTTTTGTTTTGTGAATCTACATTTATACACTACTCAGACAAAGTGAACCAGTGTATACTTCTTAAACCATTCTCTTTCTTCTATCTCTAGAGTTTGATCTGTAATCATTTGTTGTTAACATGTTGCACTGTGAACTGTCATCTATATGAATTGCCATCAAGGACAACACTTGTATCATAATGCCAACAATATCCCCCTTTAGACTTGATGGAAACCACAACACCAAGATACTCTCCCCCTTTGACATCAAGGGCAAAGGGTGGACCAAGATATTCTCCCTAGTAGGGATTCTCTGCACATGCTGAATTCTATGATCATGCTCCCCCTGAGATTTTACTGAAATCTCTTATGGATGTGAAATGAAGCACATGACTCTATCACTCAACTAAGTGAGTATGACCTTCCTATCACCAATAACTAATACATACTTCAATCACCCAACCAAGTGGGGATATACCAAATTTTCATTAAAAAAAAAATGCAATTATTACATCATTCTTCCCGTGCATAGTGGGGTTACATCATAGGTCTTTACATGAACTTTACATCAAATAATATACATGACATTTATAACAAGGATTAACAATCTAAACAATACCATGATAGTCATCAGCAACTATCATACATCATATATGATCTTCACCATAAGCATTTGCCAGCAGCATCATGATCAATAGCTTATATATGTCCATCATCAAAAGAGTCATCTGAATCAAAACAACTATGTGGATCAAGCAATATAAGCATCATCATGTACCAATGTCTTCTAATATAATGCCAACAATGCATTATTAGAAGCATATGATCCCCCTGAACCTTTGCTAGACATTCACTACCAGAGTTGATCATTGTATTTGTTAGTAAGAATCATCAAGGCATCATTATCAACCAGCTATTCGTCAAATTATTAATAGCTTATGAGGGCCAAAACACTTCCACATATCATTAGTAGACTGTAATCATCATCAATCAGAACAAAACAGATAATTGATAATTGACTAAACCATATCAAACCCCTTTTCCTGAGTCTGTCCCACTGCTTTTTCCTCAAAACACCATATACGTGACTGTATAGATTCTAACTCACGTATATACGCAACTTGTCTTCATAATAAATGTGTATGAGAATTGGAATACTGAATTTTTACACTTTCAACTCCCCCCGGGTCTGCTATGTCTGTATATTGAGCTATGCCACGTCTTTTTGAAAACAATTCCTTCTTCTTCAATACCTTAGATTGTGATGACGTTTTCTCCTACATTCCTTTGCTATATGTCAAAACTTGTTACACACATAACATATTAAATGTTTCATATTCCTTCTATCACAATCAATAGTTTTGTGACCAAACATATTGCAAGAAAAACAATATCCCTTAAAGTACCTGGAAACTGGTGATTTTTCTGTGTGATAGTCTTGAACCATTCTACTTATGCATCTAGCTTAAACATGTCCAAAATTATGACATATAAAACATTCAACGTTATTTTTTAGAGGAAATAAAAGATTATCCCTTCCATAGTTAGGAGGAAATTATTTTCTTTGAAGTCTTTATTTCCTTGGTTGTTGATGGGGTTGACCTCTTATCTCCTTGTTGAGCATTTCAGATTTTGCATTAAAGTTCCTTACCTCATCTTGTGAGCTAGATTCACCTTCAATAATTTCATGAAAACCAAGACTGATCTTTATAAGATGAGAACACTGAACTTTGATGATTTCATCTAACGTTTCCGATCCTTTAGCAAATATAAGATTCAAAGTTTTTGTCTTCTCAAGTTCTTTTCTTAGACTTACTACTTCACATTCTAACACTTCATTGTGCTTGTCCTTTTCAGTGATTTGATGTGTCACTGTGTCTATGACTGTATCCTTTTTTGCCAAACAGATTTTGAGTTGAGTGATTTCTTTAAGGAAATCTTCCTTTTCTAAGGTATCATTTTCATATGCCATGAGTAGTTTAATATCTTAATCATCTTCATCACTATTAGACACGCCATCACTATCTTCATGAGTATAATAATTTCTATTACCTTCTGCATAAAATCTTTCATTTTTCATGAGGGATTTAGCAATGTAATGACCAACTCTTCTACAAGCAAAACATTTGAAGGGAAGCTTACCTCTAAATCTTTCGAAACCCCGTTGAAGTTTCTTCACAAAGTTTACCTCTTCTTCTTCTAATATATATCCTGATTCTTTGAGATCTCCCTTTTATTTTCCTTTTACAAAAGCTTTGAAAGAGGCTTCTCTGATTTCTAATGGACCTCCTTTCCTCATTTCAAAGGCAGCTAAAATTCCATGAAGTTGAACAATAGTAGCATATTGTAGATCTTGCTTTTCTTCAATGGCAAGTACTTTTGACTCAAATTTAGAAGACAAAGATCTCAAAATTTTATCAACTATAGTAGCCTCCTTTATTTCTTCACCCATATTTCTCATATGGTTTACAATCCCATCTACTCGCAAGAAATAACTAGAAATACTTTCATCGCTATGTATCTTGAGAGTTTCATACTGGAGTTTGAAAGTTTGGAGTTTAGCACATTTTACCTGGGAGTCTCCTTCGTAGCTCTAAATGATTCTATCCCATATTTCCTTGGACTGCATGAATTTGACGAATTCTGATTTTGATAGAATTCCCAATAAAGTGTTGACAGCTTTGGCATTGATTTCATATGATTTCTTTTCTGCTGGATCCGTGGGGACTGTTGCTAGATATTGGTATCCTCTTTCCACAATTGCCCAAACATCAACTCCAAGTGACTGAAGATATGATCTAGTTCGTTTTTTTAATATACCAAGTTGTTCTTGTTGAAGATTGGTGGTCTAATAGATCCCATGCCTTCATGATCATTCATCCTGAAAAATCTCCCTTCAAGCGATCAAGCTTCTTCTGAAGGACCTCCGATACCAATTGTTGGAAATAATACAGAGAGGGGGTGAATTAGTATTATCAAATCAATAACTTTTTCATTTCATAATCAGATTTATATATGCTACTTCATTGAAGGGAACTCGCGTGTGTATGCAATTGTTCTTAAGGAATCCAACGTATATCCAGTGAACTTATGATTTAGTTAATTCATCATATGTTGATCTTTAATCAGTGCATCAATACTTAATTAACCATTTAAATAGTAACCATGTGCATTAATAAAAGAATAAACCATCACACATAAGAAACACACATGAACACCAAGGTTTAAGGTGGAAACCCAATGCGGGAGAAAAACCACCTTCTATTGTCATCTCTGTCTTCTTTTAATATGAGAAAAACCTGTTTACAATCTTGTACTGGTGTAGACCCATATCACTACGTAGGTACCCACCTATAGAAGGCTACAACCTTCTCTTGTTATCCAGATTCTACTAGAAGGGAGCTACAACCCCCTAGCTCTTGTACTAGCCGATATGTTTACTAGTACGTAGGTGCAGGCCTATAGAAGGCTCCAACCTTCACTCATTCTCTAGTTGCTACTGGAAGGGAGCTCCAACCCCCTAGCTCTTGTACTGGCCAATATTTTTACCAGTATGTAGGCATCAGCCTACAAAAGGCTATGACCTTCTTTCCTCTAGGGACCACATTTCATTAATTTTCGAATTGGATACTCCTGGTACACAACAACTAAATATGAAGGCCATGTTTCATCCAATTTTCATACTGGACCCATCAGCAACATTGAAGCTCAAAATCAATCACCACTACAATACAACCAACCACTGAAAACCCATCAATACTGAATAAAATCACAATCAATCAATTTGAACATTCAGAACACTGTCACCAAAACATAGAGCAGAACCCAGAACTCTGCATAAACAACCAGAACCAACTGCAACTTTAAACCTCATATCTCATAATTTATACACTATTTCGAAGTACTGAACCAGTGTGTATACATGCCTTCACCAAGGCGAACCAACATATAGATATGCAAATACTAACTTAGCACTTCACAGCTATTCTAGACTTCATTCATACCCATATCAAAACATGTACAGAATAAAACATGGATAAGAAATCAGATCTAGCCCAATCAATATCAGATCATACAATGATAAGTCATTTCAGGTCTCATGATCCTGATCCAACATTGTATCCAAGGTGCACAAAATATTTCAGATCATATCATAAGCATAGCCCTTGCAACATAAAATATACTTCAGATAGAAGTATTCCTGAGAAACCCTTTCACTTGCACACTCGGCCCTTTGATCTTCTCCTCCTTATATATGTTTTGGCTTTTCTCAATACCTCATACCAAAACAACACTTAGAACCTATGGTATTCTTGGATTGGATCAAATATTTGTTATTCCACTCAATATTGTGGGCTAATACCATGGTATTGACCCTTAGTATTCTTTACTCTTGAATTTCCTTGATTTTCCAACCCATACACATTTTTCCTCTTGTGAAAGTGTGTGCATACATATATGCTCTTTTTGTTTTGTGAGTCTGTGTGTATACGCTAATTGGAAAAAGTGAACCAACATATACTTCTTAAACCATTCTCTTTCTTCCATCTCTAGAGTCTGATTTTTAATCCTTTGTTGTTAACATGTTGCACTATGAACTATCATCTATGTGAGTTTCCATCAAGGACAACACCTGTATCATAATGCCAACACAAGAACAATAAGAGGTGCTACAGGAAGAGGTAGCCACTCCAAAAGAAGAGGAAAATGGCCCCCAGGAACTCTAGGAGCCTAATCCACAACCCAACCTAGCATCCTACTACAAATTTATTGAGGGAGGTAGGATTATACCTGAGAAATTTTCTATCCCACTCTCCTTTGAGTTGGAAAAGGAAAGAGGCAAAACACGTAGATGGATGCAAATTGAAAAATCTAAAAAGGTAGAAGAGGTGGGCCTCATGGAGGGGAAATTCAATAAAATTGGCAAGGAATTGAATGACTTGATACTAAGGGATTTAGTCGTGAGGGATTAGGTACAGGTAGAAAACAAAAGGATAAGAGAGAAACTTCAAGAAAAAGGGACACAACTTGCCACTTGGCAAGTCTATCTATGGAGGGCATACAATGCAGGAAACCATCCAAATCCTATGCCATTCTCCTCAAGGAGAAGTGGCTATAATTCCAGATAAAGGCACTAGCACAGTATGGCTCCATACCTTTCCAAGACTATAGATAGTTCATTGAATTTTTCAAAATGGCCAGTATTGAGGACAGAGCCAAATTGGATGAGTTTTACATGTACAATCGATCCTTACAGACATGAATTTATGGGACCCCAACTCAAGATTGGGAGACATGAAACTAATCGAATTATCCTCTTGGTTGACCCATGAGGAAACAAGGGCTAAAGAAGTAAAAAGGAGAAGAAAATGAGTCCTTATACATCAAATAAGAATTAATGAGCCCCAAGGTTGTCATCAACAACCACAATCTCATCTCCTCTGACCTTGAATTGGCACCTAGGTACATGGCAGACCAAGTATAATCCATCCTACATTTTTATGACACCTTTAGGATGTTGGCGACAGAAAGTTTGCAGGCTTGCCAAATAAGATGGCATGCCCTATTGTTGGCTTGGTTTGGGGTGACCTAGGTTCTATCTATACTTCACACCAACAAAACCCCCAATCACTAGCCCTTTCGGCAATGACCTACAAGCATATCATAGTCTCACTCGAAGTGACTATGGGAGGATGTAGAACCAGGTTTCTGCAACCTTGAGGGACAAGGGGATGTGGTATTATTATGTTTCCTTATTCTTAACATTCATAAATCACTTCGCCACATTACATCGATCACTTAAACATGCCATCTAAAACCATAAACCATCATTGTGCTAAAATTAAATATAATTATACTAAATGCAACTCTAAAATAGATAATAAGAAAATATACACATGAAGACACCAAATTACCATGGTTCACCCCAATGTGGGTCTACATCCACAAGAACTGCTTCTTAATATAATAAATCTTGTACAGCAAATAGTTCTTGGCCTACACACTATGCTGTAGATTGTCTACACACTCAGCTACAGAGCCTCTCCTTCGCTACAAAACTAAGATCATAATAATACAGCTATGACATTGATCTGGATCAATTCAATGATTTTATTCTTATTATTTACCCTAAATATACTATTACATCGAATGGTTACATCATCAAAATGCAATGGTCTTATTGACAGTGTTGGACCTGCCAACATGTCAGGGGATCTCCCCAATAAGAAATCCCAACTAGACCTCAGACTGTTTGGAGTAGGAGTCCCAGTAGTGAGTAGTGAATTAATGCCTTGACCATGGTAGCACACAGAGATAAGTATGATAACTTTGTCAAAAGCAAATGTGTGACCTTGCAATGAGTCAAGTGATATGCATGGGGGTCTAACACACATAGGGGGAAAAGGAAGTGTGTCCCTTAGAAACATGTAATAGTACACAACCTGAAAGGAAAACATGAGCGGAATGAAATCAGAGGCTAGAAGCAGAATACTCCACAATCCAAAGTGACGGGTTAACACAACAACACGTCTTCAACAAGATTCATACAATTGCATACAAAATAGTTCATACAAAAATGTGTAAGTTAAATAACATACATTTCGAAAGTAACCAAAATAGTCAAACTACAATAACAACATATGCATGAAAATTTGTTGGCTCAGTTATATTATTAAGTGATAGTTCCATCCATACATACACCATTGACATCCACTAGCCCCAATAGTGGAACATTACAGTGAACACCGCCTGATCCTCCAAAGAGATGTACTCGTTGTACATTGTGGAGAAGCCAAGGCTCATCACAATACTCTCCAAGCCTTCTCTAAGAAATTCCTATCCAAAATCTTGGCTCCCAAAAGCATGTACTATGAGTTATGAGGTTCTATATATAATAAAGGGTGGGGTGACCCTTGACATTCCCCTTTGACTATTTGACTACCCTCATGACTCTTCACATTACATAGTGAATGGTCACATTCCACTAATGACACTTGTAATTTCACTTACAATATATTTACAAATAATAATACAATTTCCACATATACCCATGTGGGACAAAATAGGATCGAGTCAGCCTAACAAGACAAACATAATCACTTGAGAACTTGGGGAAAGACCAATTAGGCAACATCCTCTTGATGGTCTTTGATGATGAACTGATACTAAGCTTGGTACAACGTTATTATGTCCCTGTACTATTTGGTGATGTCCTTCTCGAAATAGACTCTTGCCTCCATGGCTTCTCGGTATATGGTTCTAGAACCTTTGCCCAGCTCATCTTGAAGCATGCACAACATTGTCCTAAGTGTGATTGGACCACCGATGTACTTTTGCATGTTTTATGCACTGAGCTGCAAGTTGTTGTTAGTGGCCTCTCGTACCAACTACTCTGTGTATATGGCGACCTCCAGCAATACTTGGTTCTTCTTCATGGCTTGAGTGAGGATTCTGATTGAAGGGATCATGTGTGTCCTCACTATGAGATCTAGACTCTTGAAAAACTATGCATAGGAAGCCTTAATGGTGGTGATGAGCAAAGGGAGTTGCTCATAATTTTAGATCAACATCTGAATCCATGCTTTTTCTAGCTCTTCTTGCTGCTCCATTATCTTATGCAAGTAAAGTGGGGCTCCCTTGTACCTCATTATCCATTCCTGTACATGCATGATAGCTACATGGATGTATTTGAGAGTTTGGGCTATCTTCGCACACTACTGCTGAGAACCATGTAGATGGAAAACTGCCTTGTTCACGATGACAAATATGCCATACAGTTTCTTCATGGTGGTCTCAAGAGTTGATACGTTATCAAGCATCACTTTCCTCATCTTTGCCATAGCGGACCCTGAGGACTATTATGTTCTATGCCTGGCCTCCTGCAAGTTCTTTGCCACTCGATCATTCTCTACTAACAAGAACTTGACAGTTAAACTTGCAGTGGCTTTTACATAAGCCTTAGAAGCATCAGTCATGGCAGCTAGATGTCTTCTAACATCTGCAAAAATCACCCTTTCCTCTACGTGTGCAGGTGATGCATGATCATTCGAGAGCTGCTTTGTTCACGCCTGTATAATCCTTTGTTGTGACTCATCAAATGGAAGATTGTACACATCCATCTATGGATCATCATCAAGGAGGACAACCTCTCCTTGCTCGCTCAGGACTGCTTCTAATTTTGGAGGTGGCAGAGACTGCGGTGCGACCTCAGATACTCTCAACATGAGGTCAATGTCTTGGTCATGTGGCTCCTATTCCAAATCCATATATGTTGCTTCAACCATATGCTCAATATGTTGAGCAATTTCCCGAACCTAGTCTTGCTCACCCTCTTCTTCATCTGCTAAATGTCCTAACTCCTCAACCTGTATAGGTGTAGTTTTCTCTATCATTGCACCTTTCATTTCTTATTGTTCTTGGTTTTGTTTCTCTTCCCTTTCTCTCCTCCTTAGATCCTACTCTTCTTGCAGCTTCTTTTCTGTTTCCTACAACTTCCTCTCTAACTCTTCCAACCTTTTCTTATCTTTCTTCCTCTATTCTACTCTCCTTTCACGTTGTCGCCTCTTCACCTCTAACTCCAAAGCTACTTTCTCAACAAGAGAATATTCTTTGAACTTGTAGCTTTGCTCATCCTCTGCACTCTCGAAAATCTTCCTCTTTCCTTTTTCATGTGCTATTTTGCTACTCAGTTTTGCTATTGTTGATGCTTCAAGTGGTGGTGTTGCTTGAAAAGCTACTTTCCATTCTATAGCCATGCTAACTAGTTCATTAAGCCTAGAGGAGTTGTAACAATACCTCCAAGGGTCTTCCTCTGGACAATGACATTCCCCATGGATCCATGGATAATACACATTTTCACAGTGGTTCTTGAATATGTAGTGGGGATCATATGGATTGAAACTTTTGGTGTTGAACTAAAACTTCTTCAAGTCCTCAGCCTTGGCATCCGCATCCTTCAAGATCTAGATATCATACAATCCAATCCGTAAAGGAAGAGCAAGCCATGGTGCCTTCTTCCTCCTATGTAGTCCTATTGATAACCCTATGGAGTTGTGATATGCAACCTCTTACATGACCAACTTGTCTATGGCAAACATTGGTAGCACATGCGGAGGCTTCTCTCTACCAAACATCCTGATGAACGTGCCACCGGGTGAGGCATACCAATATACAATGTTAAGCAATGTCCACATCGCTTTTTGGGACATGAAAGGTGGATCCTATTTTAATATCATCTTGTACACTGGGGGGATAAAGTAGTTAGATAGCCTCACCATGACTCCTTGATAGCTACACTCAGAGAGAAACTTGTAATAGATGTTCATAGCATCATCTGATGGTGTCCATGACCAACCCATGCTAGGAAACTATTGTTGGGCACAGATTGCATCAAGCAGGTATGCGAACATATAGAATCTCTCCTTCTTGTCCTTAGGTGGATTTCGAGAAATAGACACATGCACTTTTAGCTGAAGAGCCAACATGTCTGACTAGTTGAATGGTCTGCCTTCGTTTTCCAACTAATCCAACACAACCACCCAACTCTGCGAAAAGGTCTCAGTGCTCTCTTGACCGTACAAGTGGCATGCAAAGATGATAAAGAGTTGGTAGGAATTCCTGAGTGACTTAGTCTTGTAGACCTGGCTGGGTGTCAACCTAAACATTGATGGCTCTTTTACCCAATGCTTCATGATGTCTCTAGTGTTCATATTATTGTTGGGAGTAAATAAGAGTGCATCTATGCAGTTCACCGACTGTGGTAAGTGATACATATGATGATAGTTTTTTGTCCTGAAGGTAGCAAGTTGTGTTCCACTGGAACTACTCAATGTCATGGTATTAGGATTGATATGTGAGACAATCCAGTGAATGATGCCCGCACA
This sequence comes from Pinus taeda, assembly GCA_000404065.3. Lineage (NCBI taxonomy): Eukaryota > Viridiplantae > Streptophyta > Pinopsida > Pinales > Pinaceae > Pinus > Pinus taeda. The sequence goes on from APFE031064262.1 coordinate 92,131, forward strand.
TGGGAAGACGGTGTACCTGCATGCAACCCTATACAAGCCTGACTTGTGGATGTTGACATAGACCTGTCGATCTTCTAGATCTTCCTTGAAACAGCCTGCAAATATGTCCTTTATTTCCTGCCATGTAATTTTCATGTCCTTCTCTATGAACAATTGTGTGTCTCCATGGACTGGAAAGTTCATTGACACTTGTTCAACCACATCTCCAGTGTTACTTTCTATAGTATCCATTGATCCAGATCTCTTGGAAGCCATGTTACATGTATTGCTAAGAAGTTGCTCAACAATTATTGTACCTGGAGTTAGAGAGGACACTCATGTCATGAAAATGTCATCTTAAAATCAAAAATCACTTCAAGGACCAATCATGCAACAAACTGGGAAACTATTGGGCAATATTTTGTAATTCTAACTTTCAAAGGTGAGGGAATGTTAGCTGGATTTGCGCATTGCGCAATCCTAGCTACCAGTGAGAGGTGTTGATGGCTAGAACTACGCAATGTGCAATCCAGTGAACTTACTGGTGACTAGAACTACGGAATGCGCAGTTTAGTTTGGCTTTGATGTTGGTTGGGACTATGCATTACACAATCCCAAAGGGAAAGACTCCAAGACTGTATCCTAGAACTGTGCAGAACACAACTAGAGCCAGTCACTAGTAGCCTCTATGCAATTCTTGGAGCCAAGGCAGAGCCTTGAGATCCAGGAATGTGCAGTGCATGCCAGGAAGAGCTAGATCTGGACTAAGGCAGCCTGTATCTACCTAAGGGAAGCTTTTAAATGAGTATATATGAATGCATGAGTGAATGATGGTGCACATCTGAGTGAACATTGATGCATGCAATCAAAACAAATATAGGAATTAGTCAAATGGAAGAACAATGAAGCTTGTGGCGAGAGTCCACGCAATGGTGATTGTTAGTGCAAAGAATGTGTTATGGATGTGACGCTTAGGAAAGGAAATGTAAAACTTTAAACAACACTTCTACAAGCTAAAAAAAATCAAAATTCCAACATCCATTCAATAAAATAGGTAAAACAATACTCACATAAGCCAAGGAAACAAAAGGGACAGAAAAAGCTGCAAAAGACTTGAAAAGAAAAAGTTACCTGGAAAAGTTGTGTCGACTATGTCAAAGGTTCCTAGATGCCTCGGGAATGCCAGAGCTCCATGATTGATGGTGAAAATGAGCTCTGGAAGCACCCATTAAATATATTTGATCAATTTAGGGTTTATGACGCGAAGGCAAAAAATCTAGGAAAAAGCGACAAGTAGTGGAAATTTCTAGCATTAACTCAAGTGTAACTCCCACTGCTAAAAATAGATCCCTATTTTTTAGGGACTCTTTTTTCTTTTTTCCTTTTTTCCTTTCTTTATTTTTTTCTTTTTTCTATTTTGGGAAGGGTTGGCATGCATGCATGGAGAAATTGTGCAGTTCTGGGGGGAACTGGGCAACTTATTGGCACATGCATCAGACAACAGTGAAGGAATGCTTCTGCACAATTCCTAGGTTGAGTGGCTCTAGTTGCCTCTCATGCTCTATGAAATTTCTTAGTTGAAGACAAGCTGCCAGCTGGGTCTACACATTTATGGATTTGAATCTCACTATTGGGTTGCACTACGCATTTCTTGATAGCATGGTTGGTTTCCCTCTAATACTGCGCAGATTGCCAAGGTAGTGCAAGAACCAGATTGTAACGAAGTCATGGGGAGGTCATCCTATGGTTAATTTCAAAGAAATTAGGAAAAAACAAGTTGTAAAGAAAAATATAAACTTGATGAAAGCACAAGTACTTAAGCAATGTAAGACAAGCTACTGAGATTTTAGTAGAGAGGCTCCAAAACAAAGTGAAGGAAAAATTTTGGAGGGTGGTTGTAGCCACTACAACAGGTCCAAATACCATGGACTACATAAAACAAGAAGTTATGATACCAAAACCATTGATCCCTTACAAAAATAGTGTGCTTTTAAAACAATGAGGGGCTTTGACCCACCCCAAAGCCCTTACACCACACGGCATATTCAAAATGTTCCACAGTGCATCCACTTCACATTTTTCTTCTCTATTGTGTGCTCCACTGCAACTCCACTCTGCATTGCACTCCAAAAAATCAAAATTCTTTGCAACACTCACATGTGACTCATCCCAAGTCACTCAGCCAATTTTCCTCTAATATTTGTCGCAACCTTGTTGTAGGCACTGTTGAACTGTTGTAGAATGTATGTGGCTTGCTTCTCTTTGTTGCGCACTTCCTCCAACAGTGCTTATGTCATAGGTTTTGTAGCCTTCTGCATTATTGTTGTCTCCCTCTATCAAAGCTCTTGAAGCTTCTCATATGACTCGTCCCGAGACACTCAGCTAATTTGCCTCTAATCTTTGTTGCAATGTTGTTGTAGGCACTGTTAAACTACTGCAAAATGTCTGTGTCCTGCTTCTTTTCATTGCACACTTCCTCCAATAGTGCTTCTATCATAGGTTTTGTGGCCCTCTGCATTATTGTTGTCTCCCTCTACTGAAGCTCTTGAATCTTCTAAATCCAGAGAGTGGGATAGTTGGAGAGCCTCATCCTGCCATGGTTGAGTTCTCTCTGTCAAAACCTATGCTTCCTTCCTCATCTCCTCTATCTTCTTCTAGAGGGAATTTCCATCATTGATCTTGGTGATCTTCTACGAGATTGGTAAGGTCTTCTCAATTTCCCTAATATCTTCTAGATGTTGTGGCTTCTGCTGAATGACTTCTTGAATTTTATGCACATTTGGATCTTCCTGTAGTGAAGTCCAAATCTGTAAGCTCTCATCCAACAGTTTCTCACAATCTGCCACTCTGCGGAGATGTCAACCATTGCAACCTTCAGGTCATTCTCCCTCTTCTCTCTCACATCCTCTGGTGTGGCTGGTTGTAGCTTCATCTGCAACTCATTGATCTTCATCTCATATGAAAAATGTACTTCGGCAATTTTATCCTTATATCCTTTCACTGCAAGGTCAAGCTTCGCGACCTTGTCCTCTACTGGTTCCTTTTCTCGAACATCAAGATTCAGAACCTCTTAGCATGTTGCTTCAACCACTTCCTTCAGCTTCTACTATTGTTGTATTTCTTGATCCCTCTCCTGGATCACTTGGTCGAGCTTTTGCTACAAGGAAGCTCACTCTCTTTCTACCTGCATATTTAACTGCGAGGTGTGTTGTTCGCGTAGCTTCATCTCATCTATTATCTCCATATGCATCTTGTGTAATTTCTGCAATGGTACTACTACAATGTTCATATTGACATACCTCCATTCTTTAGCCTACTACTATACCTCAGCAGAGTCAAACTGCAGGGCTTCGGTAGGTACTGGTGCTATCCATGCTGCAAGTGTACGCTCTACTGGCCTTTCCTCTCCAATTTTCTCCACTACTTGTTGGTTGTCTAACTATTTATGCTAATACTTTAAGTTCTGTGATGCACTCTTCGTCACCTATTAGAAGTGAGTTGTAGTGATCCTCTAACTTATTCCATGATTCTACTATCACTTCCTAAATATTATCCCCAATCTTATCCAAGTCCCCCTTAGTGAGGACCATTGGTGTTATTTCCTTTGTCTTATCTACCTTCTGTTTCTTTTTGGTTCTTGTGGAATATTTGGTGCCTGCCTTTCTCTTCTCCACAATAGTTGGGTTTGTCCTTGTCTTTTCAGGCTCTTTTTTCTTCTCATCACCTTCAGAAGGATCCTGGTGACCCTCATCATGTTGCTCCTCTTGTTTTGACTCCATCTCATCCTTATCCTTCTAACTAACTTCCCCATGCTGTGTTGTGTCCTCCTCTATCAGACTATCCTCTGCCTATGTATCTAATGCATTCATCCACTCTACGGGCCATTGTTGTATCTGGGCTAAGAGGTCATCTTTTGTCACTAAATATGGTAGGGGATGCCATGTCTTCTTTTGTGTCCCTACGAACCTATATATAAACTTTGTGGAAATCAGCCTTAAACTTTGGAACAGAGCTATACTACTCGTATAGGCTTGGTGAAAGGTGAGGGTGTTGGTTCACCAACATGTGTAAGTCCATATGATAAACATGAAAAACATATTGTTTTCCTGTGCTCGTGGTGGTTTAGTGGTATACCACAGCGATGCATATCGCACAGCTTCACAAATATCTAAATCTATCAAAGGGAATTGCAAATCTTCCAGCTCTCTCCATGTCAGCATCACAATTATTAAAATCAACTATGCATAATAAAATGTAGTACTTTTCTCCTGGACCTCACGGAAGTCGTCTAGAAACTCATGGCATAAATATGTGGCCCAGTTGTACTGAACCCCATTAGCGCATTACACAACTAATGAAACTACCGATGCAAGGACTTTATTAGCCTAGAAATTCATCATGATCTTCCCATCTAGTATATGTGTTGTGAAGTGAACTCCCTGGTCACTGATCAAATTGATATCATAACCTCGCTTCCCTTTTTTCAGTCCAAACTTCTTCTTCATGTTCTTTATTATTGTTTTATCCTGATCTTTCCCAACAAATTCTTCTAAGGGGTTCCACCCTTGATACGGTAATCTTGTGATTCTCCATATGAGCATTTGGTCTATAAGTATCCTCTTTCCCATAGGCATCCATCATGCACCAGCACAAGAAGTTGTCTCACACAAGCTATGCTCCTTGGACTTCTGTTGAAGTATGGCACATTCAACATGTCTAGTAATCCTGACTGTCCCAATCCAACCACCCACTATTGCAGTTATAACCTCGTCACACCACTCTTAGGGTAGCACACATGTTTCAAGTATATGTCTGGTACAAACTGTGGGTATTTCTTCCTATCATTGAAATCGTAGTGTGCAAACTTTAACTGCGGAATTTTCCCAAGGATTTCTCCAGCAAATCGCACTAATTTTGGAAATAGGGGCGTTAAGGTTCCATAATTCACATTGACTCTTTCACTAGTTTTGCATCTAGTTTCCTTAGTGGAATATATGGTGGATGAGGTGATGGAAACATTGTGTTGTCCATTTCCATTCCACTTGCTCTGCTTCTTCTTCACTATCTCTCACCTGTTCCAGTTGCTCAACAGGTTTCTTGTCTTGTTTCCTCTTCGTTCTCTCCTCTTTGGTCAATTTCTTTCTCGAGAATCTTCATTGTGTGTGTGATGATGTCGTTGTGGTTGATGTTGCTGCAGGCATATCAACTGATGTTGCTTCAAATGTTGCTTCCATAACTCCGACTAAACCCCCTTCGTTAAATATATGAATGAATTCTTTAATCGATAGGATATTCATGCGAAAATTTTTGCAACTTCTTCATAATAGCAATACTCGAATTCTCAATTTAGCAAAGTGCTAAATCTGGGCAGGATGTGGCTTTTTATAACAATTATGGATTTCTAACCTCATCATTAGATTAGATTGTGTTCATATTTTTCTCATTAATTGCTTATCTATCCTTAGATCTTTTCAATCTATCCTCATAAATTGAATTTTCTATGTGTTTTAATGTTAACTTTCCCTTTTAACGGTCATATTTTCCCAGCAAACTTCGACGCATCCCATATTGTAGCAAACTACCCTTCTTTCATCGAGGATCCTACAAACTTTGACATAATCCATACTGTAGTGAAAAAACCTCCTATATTGAAGCTCTCTGCAACGTAGTTGATAGTCCAATGCCCACTTTCAACTGCAAGTGGCACTAAGACTTTTCTCCTTTCTTCTTCAGAGTGAAGTTGTAGGGGCAGGGTTGTCCCTGTACAACTTCAACCTGCTACCATTTACTCTTCCCTACATCAATTCCATTTAACTCTATTAATTTAACTGTGCCTCCATCAATAATATGCTTGATAATGTATGGACCCAACCATTGCATCTTGAATTTTCCTAGAAATTTTACAAACTTACTGTCATAGAGGAGAACAAGATCTCCTATCTCGAAGTTCTTCTGCTTAATATGTCTGTCATGCCAAGCCTTTTCTCTTGCTTCCTGTACCTGCTGATGGAATCCTACTATAAATTTGTCTTCCTCCATAGCAAGAAAATGTGCCATTCTTTCCTTCATTATATCAGGGTTTTCCATATCTATAAAAGTTGCAATCCTCAAGCTATGCATGATGTACTCCATGGGAATCACAACTTCTTGCCCATAAACTAACCTGAAGGGTATCTAACCTGTTAACTTTTTACATGTGGTCTTATAAGCCCATAATATTGTTGTAATTCTAAGGTCCCAGTCATCTCTATTCACATTGCATACCTTACTAACTACATTCTCCAAAATATTATTAAATGCTTCTACTATTCCATTGGCCCAAGGATGATAAGGGGTACTCTTCTAATGATAAACTTGGAACTCCTCAGTCAATGCTTCAATAGTCTTATTCAAGAAGTGTGAACCTTGGTCACTTATCAAAATATTTGTACATCCAAATATAGACAATATGTACTCAAAAATAAACTCTGCAGCAGAATTTGTGTTGCATTCCCCTATTGGTTGTGCTTCGACACATCTTTTCAGGTAATCATTCAATATAATTATGTACTTTGCATGAGTCCTCTTTGCTGGTGGGTTGATAATTCCAACAAAATCAATGGCCCGCTTATCAAAGGAATGCAATGTAACTTGTGGTACCAATGGCATCTCATGTCTTCTTGAAGGATTTCCTATTCTTTGACACACATCACATGCTCGACAGTACTCCTTTTTATCTTTGTGTAGTGTAGGCCACCACAATCCTACTCTCAAAATCTTTTGTTCAATACCTTTTCCTGCATAGTGTCCACCAGTTGCACCCTCATGAGCCTCTGCTAGAATCATATGCCTTTCATGTTCAAGAACATATCTACATAGTATCTCATCTGGTCCCATCTTATATAACTATCTTGCTATTAATGGAAAGTCAATTGCCTTAACCACTAATTCTTTCTTTTGTTGCATAGTATATTCTGAAGGAGCCATTCTCGTGTTTGAAAATTGAATGATATATGCAAAATGGTCATTTGCAACTATGATTTCAAATAATCGTGCATCAGGGAGATTATCCTCTATGTTGGTTGGTTCTCCCCTATTCCTAACCTTGACAGGTGGTCATGTCTTGCATTCAGTCTCCCTAGTTTAACAATGATCCAAAGTCATATTCTTGGAATAATAGTAACCATCTACAAATATTTCCTCCTAAGACAGGTTTATTAACCAAATACTTTAGGGCAGAATGATCTGTAAACATTTTAAAGTGTGACCCCAGCAAACAGCATCTAAAGTTCTGCAAATCGTATACCATGGTCATTCCTTCCCTTTCTGTAGTGGTGTAATTATTTTCTACTTTAGATAAATTCCTACTTGCAAAAGCTATAGGATGATCAATCTCTCCTACACCATGTTGTGCCAATACCACTCCCAAAGTTATACAAGAGGCATCCACATGGACATGGAATTCCTTATTTCAATCAAGGAATACTAGTATAGGTGCAACTACCATTTTTTCTTCCGATATGTTGAGGCTCTTCTGAAATTCTTCATTCCACTGAAAATTCACATCCTTCTTCAACAATTTCTCCATAAGTGTAGTGATCTGATCATACCCCTTGATGAACTTCATGTAATACCCAGTATGTCCCAACGTAGTGTGAAGTTGTCTTACTATATTAGGTGGAGGCAAGTTCACAATTATAGCAATCTTAGCAGGGTCCACCATTAGTCCTTTCTTACAAATAATATGTCCCAACAATATCATGCCAAAAGGTACACAAAATATGCACTTCTTTAGGTTCAATGAGATTTGATATTGTTTGCATGTGTCAAGCATAATTCTTAAACTTCCAACATGTTTTCTTAGCAATACAAATATTGTCCAATCATCAAAATATACTTCTAAGAACTTGTGAATGTATTCCTTAAAATCTACGACCACCACCCTAGAAAATATAGCAGGGGCATTTTTTAATCGAAAAGGCATTATTGTGTATTGATATGAGCCCAATTATATAGCAAATGTGGTCTTATGTTGATCTTAAGGTGCAATCCTAATCTGATGATAACCTGAGAATCTATTTGTAAATGGATAAGATTCTTTACCTCCTATATTGTCTAGCACTTCATTTGTGAACGGGGTAGGGAAGGGATCATGTAGACATGCATCATTCGACTTTCTTAGATCAACACAAATCCTAATTTCTCCTTGATTCTTCTTATCTTGCACCACCATAGGACTTACCCATTCTGATTCTTCTACTAGTTCAATAATTCCTGCTACTATCATGTTATAAAGCTCTACTTTCAATTTCTTCTTATATTTCGGGTTCAGCCTATAAGGTCTTTGTTTAACTAGCTATGCTTCAGGCTTAAGGGGAATCTTCATTAATCCTAGATATCCTATTATACACTTCATCTCTGAAAACTTGGTGGGAAATAGTTCTTGATATTCATGAAGTAACTCTGTAACTTTACTGATTGTTTCTTCATCCCAGTAGTCTCATATTGTTTCAAACTTGGATTCCTTCTCTAATCCTATATTCACCTTGGTCTTCAGTGGCTTTGTTATATATAGTATCTCTAGCTCAAGTCTAGTAACTTCGCGGTATCCTTCTGACTCAATTATGTCGATGTTGTGAGGATATTCTTCTTCATCTGTAGTGAGGTTATAGCGCTCTACTGAATTTTCTATTTGTGCATCCCAATCAGGTTATTTCCATGTCAATGGGTTTACATTCTCAAAGATCTTCTTCTTGACTGTCTAAAAGGCCAAATCTATGTATGGAAAATCATCCAAAAAGATGAATGTTAATATGAAGCCATTAACTATGTCTACCTAGTTCATGGTACCATGTCGAAGCTCTATTTCTAGGTACCAATTCTTAGGGATTGTCTCTAATGTATGAATGAATCCATGTACCCATTCTTGTTATGGAATCTCCTTCCATGTTGTAGTGTATAACTAGATATGCTTCCTAGAATTAGTTTCACCATCGTATTTTATCTCCATCTCTATATTTATCTATCCAAACCTTATCCACATCAGTCTTTGACATTCCTGTCAGCCTCCTATATTCTTCTTATGTGCATTCCACCATCTAGTAGGGGTATCTTTTAGGGCTATATCCAAGGCTTGCAACCTTTGATTTTTTGGAACTTATTCTTCATAATCATTAAGAAAAGTATTTACATCACCTAAGCCATCATAAGAAGGTAGGTTACATACTGCATATATCATATAGTGAACTGATTTAGTAATTCTTGCATAGCACCTTGTGGATACTTCATGCAACCTATTTTATCAGTTTTCCAAATCTTCTTCTGAGTCTGAGGTGCAAGAACTATCACACTCCCAACTTAACTTGCCTTTTGTAGTAGGGTTAACACAATCTTGTTCCTTCATTGTCATTTGATAGATATTGTCTATGTTAGTTTGCAGTGTTTTTCTTTGACTGGTTTTTCATAACTTACTCCTTTTGATGGATCCAAGGGAACAATTACTCTCATATTGCTTCCTTAAAATATCATATTATCTCTTCTTCAAATTAATTATGGCCATATTTTCTGTTGGAAATAATACTGAGAGGGGGGGGGGGGAATCAATATTATCACATTAATAAAACTTTTTCATTTCCATATTCAGATTCATATATGCTACTTCCACAACTTCTTATGTTTCAGTTAGTTGATCCTTAATGAGTGCATTAGAACATTATCAACCATATTAACAGTAAACAGGTGCAGTAAAATAGAACAGATCATCACACATAAGCCACACACATGACCACCATGATATAAGGTGGAAACCCAATGTGGGAGAAAACCACCTACTGCAAGTCATCTCAATCTTCTTCTTAATAAGAAAATCCTTTTACAATATTTTTGTACTGGTGCAATCTTATACCAATACGCAGGCTTCTACCTGCAGAGAGCTACAACCCTCTCTCGTTCTCCAGTCTCTCCTGGAAGGGAGC